>CM076582.1:585523022-585633486 GCA_034641835.2 Pinus albicaulis | reverse complement strand
GATGAATAAGAAAGGTTGTTTGAGTACTGAATCTATGTGCACTGCGTATGTGAATCTGTGGTAACTGATGTGTTATGTGTATTCTTTGTTAAGCTGCGATAATACTATGTAATTGTTTTACTGTATCTGGATCTGTTTGTTATGTTTTATGCAATATTGTGCTACTGTCTTATAAGTATATAATTTGTTGAGCACCATAGCATAGCTGACCCTGCGCACTTAGATGCGAAGAAGGCCTATAGATCTTACTCTGAAATAGGTGATCTGGTCATTATAAATCCAGACGCAGCTCTGATTTCCTTACCTATCCTTTCTCAAGGTGCGAAAACCTAGTTCCAGCACCCACCCATACTACTTCGAGTGAGACTTTGACCTGTGCAAGTAGGTCACTGCCGAAAGGGCCAGTAGTATAGGGGTTTGTTGGCAAACCTTAACCTTTGAACCTGGGTCAAGACCCCTTGAGCCAACATGTCTTCTTTCCATGTTGTCTATTATATCCATCATCCTCTCTAAAGTTTTAGCTAACATGTCTATTTTTGTGTTTGAATTGGAATTTTCTTCTTTAATGGTCACTCTTCTCTCATTTCCTAGTCTAGCTTTTTTGGCTAAAATGTTTACTTCTTCACTAACAACATCTATTTGCATTCTTTCTAATGTTTCTGAATTTATTTCTCTCAATTGATAAGCCATGTATTTGTCAAATCCATTAGGGAATTTGAGTAGGACAGAATCAGGAGTGGGTTTAATATTTGCAAGGATGGAATTGTAAACACTGTTATATCTAGTGCATTAGTATTAGACTGACTCATTTGGAGCTCTTCTCATGGCATCAAATTTAGACAATATCTGGAGTGGATTCTTTTTATTTTCCTATTTATTTGAAAACAATCTATGAAACATAGCTAAATAAGTTACACTACCAGCAGCAAGACCTTTAAACCACTCCTTAACTTCTCCTATCAATGTTTGTGCAAATAACCTCATTTGAACATCAGAATCATCAATCTCATGGAGTTCAAAGAAATCTGTCATTTTACTTATGTGTTGTTGAGTTGTATAATGGGTAGTGTCATCAAACTGTGGTATCTTACTCTGATAGTCTTGAGGCATGTCATGAAGCTGTACTGGTAAGACAAGGGGAGCATACCTAGTAGCCATAGCTTGAAGTTTAGCTTGCTAGGAGGTAAAGTAGAAGTGCTTGGGGCTGAATTGGAAGTAGTAGCTGATGAGCTAAAAGCTGTATTTGAGGTGCTGGGGAAAAAAATTGGAATATATGTGGAACTACTAGGGAATGAGAATGATGTGTTTGAAAAATCAAAATTTGAGCTAGTGGATATAGTGGATGAAGTGGGTGGTGGAAATAGTACTCTAGGCTGTAAAGGTAGCTTAGGGATAAATGAATCTGTAGATGTGTTGGTATTGGAAGCTATATGTGATGTAGCAATATATAGAGATGGATCTGCAGCTGGTATTATGGTGGTATATAACTGTGAAACTGAAGGCTTAGTGGTGTATGCTAACAATTGAGCTAATTCAATAGCTTCATCAAAATCTTTGAGAATAGTAGCATTAATTTCTTCAATTTTAGTCTGATATTCAACTTTCTTTGATTTAGATTCTACTGTAATATTTTTCTGTTTTGTTCCAAGAATGAAATAAAAACAAGGTTTAAAATAGAAGTATAAATATCACTTTCAGATTGACTTCTAAACAAATAATGTTCAAATTTCAGATCAAAATCTATATCTTGCAAACTTACTAAATCTTGTGGTAATGAATTGACTCTTTTTAATGACACTTCAACTTCTAAATTATCTATCTGTTTTTTCTTTTTGCCAATTCGGTTTGGGTTGTCTAATATAACAGCAGGTTTAGGATCCGAGTTAAACCTGGTATAGTAAATTCTCCTATAAACCATAATTACAGTTTTTTAATACCCACAACTTATAAAAGAAATCTTAAAGTAAAAGGATAAATAAAATGATTTCCTTTAAGACTAGTTTTATGACTGAGGATTGGTTAGTCCCTAGTATGGTCGCCAGTATGTTATCACTCTAGTAATTCTAAAGTTGTGAGATTTTTGTTTTTTAGTCAAAGAAAACTAGAGGTAACCAAAAACCAACTTCAAACTCAAGGATCTAGCCTTCCTAGGGTTCAGATAGGACTCTCTTTTTAAGTTTTAACTTTGTTTGATTTGTAAAATATTAGGCTAGTTATGAATGTGCAGCTTTGGTTTGGTTTTGGTAGATTTGGTGTGAAAAATGACTTAAAGGGATGGATAGTGGGAGATCTATTTGTCCATTGGGATAAGGAGTCAAAATCAAGCAAACGGAACTGGGATCAAGGCCAAAAGGTCAAATGTTTTCAGGGAAAGATACATAACCCTTGAAGATCTTGGAAAGTTATTTTTATGAGGTGATATGATCGAGATAAAGGGAAATTAAGAATCCTTTGATATGGAAAAATGAAGTATTCAGATGAGTTCAAATGAGAGAGGGAGCAATTAAGGGTTCCCTACACTGGAAATCAAAGGAAAACATAGAAATGATAACTAGTTAAAAACAGGGTGCTCTTAACAAATCCTGTAGTAATACTCCTAGTTATTCATTCAAATTTAGAACAAACATAGATGGATGCATGTAACAAAGAAATATAACAATGAAAAGTAAGGAAATAATTCACTCCAAATATATCATCACAGGAATCATGAAGTATGATGCCAATTGGTTTGATTCAGTCTTCTACTTGAAATTTGACACACAAAAGTTTTCAAGTCCAACAAAAATGACTATAACAATCTCCAGCAATTTTATTCCACGAAAAATACTTCTGAAGATGAAGTATTTATACATAGTTCTTTACAAAATATTCTATAATGATTCTAGGAATTATCTAAGGTAAATCAAATATCTTTACAACAATAATAGAGACAGCTTCTTAATAAATCAGCAAGTTGTCCTATTTATCCAAAAGAAATAGAAACTTCTTTGAGGATAAGATGCAGTTGGCTGCCTTGGTGTCCTCCTTGTTGGCTTTAGATATTTAATTTTTTTTTTTGGAATCTGATATTCCTTGTCCAATACTCTTTCTCTGATTCTCTTTATTCTATGATTCTCTTTATTCTATGATACTCTCTAAACTCGGATATTCTTTAACCATAATCAAAACTATTTACTACTGTAAAAATCTATTTTGAGTGTAAATTAGAAAACAATTTTCTCCTCCTTTCATCTGTCTATCTTTTATCCTTCATAATAAATCTGTGAGTGACTGCCAATCCTCATATTTAGGAATTTGTATTTTATTTAATTTCCTGAAGTTTTCATCAACTTTAGTGTATCTGGAAAAAGTTGGCTTGATGACAAACAAGTGTCTTATCGCATGTTGTAAATAGAATAAGTCTTCAAAACTCTTGAGTAAGACTTTTCCTATTGGAATGCCTTGTACTGGTGGTTTATTTACCTGTTCCTTTGAAAATTCTCTAATATTTTTATCATAGTCATTTTGAGGCATCAGTTTATCATTAATGACCATAATGTCAGGCAGTCCTTTTTGCCTCAAATTTGTAAACTTGACCATAAACCTGGTTATGGCAGTATTCATATTCTCACACTTTTCTTCCAGTTGCCTCATTAGATTCTTCTTTGCAATAAATTTCCTAATTTCTAGGATAGTTTCAGTCATGTCAATAATCTTGAGTTCTTATAACTCTTGTTTGTTTTTACTGTTAAGGAATGTGATCAGCTTTAAAGCTTACACTGGTTTGTTAGCCAGTTCACTTTGAGTCTTCTGAATTTCTGCTTGGGCTGCTAGTAATAACTCTCTCTACTTAAATATTACTTGAATTGAAGGCCATACATCATGGATGGCTTTATGACATTGTTCCAAAGATAATTTTTGATATATGATAATTTTTTCCTTCTTCCCTTACTCTCTTAGTGGACTTTTCTCGATGATTTTCAGTCTCTAAAGTGTGACTAGTATCACTTTTATTTACTGCATCTGTTAAGGTATTTTCAGTCCACTCAATATGATTTAAAAAAATTTCTATCTCTAGTTTTGCTTCATGGATGAAAGGGGTTAACTTTCATTTAACCCTAAGTTTACTTAGGATTCCTTTTGGATCATAATTCCAAGGAAAAATTTCTTCAAATTTGTATTCCAATAGTTGCTTAGCTGCCTCTTTTTCTGCATCCCTGTGATTGCAGATGAATGGCCCTATATGATTCTTCAATTTGAATTGATTTTTCTTCTTTGCTTCCATGAAATGTATAGAATCAGAGTTTAGGATCTGCCTGATATAATCCAAGGGAAAGATCCTCATTGAAACATGCTTGGGTAACTTGTAAGGTAACAAGTTTGACCCAAAGACTCTGATCTCAGTATGATTTTCATATAAATACCAATCACCAACTTTATTATGCTCTGGCAACTACAATATCTTTTTCATTTCTTCATTTATCCTTGGCTGCTCTATTTTTGTTAACATTGTGATCACTAGATGTAGGAATAAATCTGAAAATTCTGCATCAGAGAAATATGTACATTCTTTCCTGAGCAAAGATGTCCAGAAAATGACAGAAAGAGGATTTCCCTCTATGTCAAGCTTTTGGAGAGTAATTGGAAAATTATCTGATTGAAAGTATAAAAACATATGGAAAAGGAAGGAAGTATATCTGAACACTTCTTCAATTGGAAAATTGGTCAATTGATAATGAATATTATCTGCAATGAAACTAGCATAATCAAATATTACTGATGGGGTTTCCCTGGGGAGAAAGTGGATAAGAACCCCAATATGGAATCATCTATGTGTTCATCAGTAAAATATCCGAGGATGAAGGAAAGCATGGAAATCACATGTCTTGAACCTTCTGGGAATTTGGAAGTAGAATATGGGGATTTAGTATAGGAATTTCTACTTGTGAGGGCATAAATGTCTCGAAAATCATGAATCTCTTGGGAAAATCAAGGCCAATATACAGCTTGGTAAGGGCCTCTATGGATAAAGGGATTGTTTGAGGGTCAGGCTGAAGTTGTAGCATCAGTTAATTGATTCAGTAGTAATGGTGAAAAACACTTCTTTATTGGTATTTACAATGGCTCTTTGCTCAGGCACATAATACTGTTGACATAACCTAATGACTTCCTGGCATGGGTGAGTTAATGGGAAAACATGTTTGGGAAAGTGGGATTCCCAAATATTGACTTCTTATTCATTATCTAAGGACTTCTCATAGCACCAATTATGAATAGCTAGCAGATTAAATTCAACAATGCGATCTGTTATCTTGTAATCAACATCAGCCAATGGAATATGTTCAATGTCTATGACTGGGGGTTGTAAAAGATTGACAATAATAGCAGTCTTAGAAGTCATGGCAGGGGTTGGTTTAGGCACTTTGGAAGCTTCAGGTTTGCTAGATCTCTGCTTTTTAGGCATTTTGGGCTACTTCTGCAAGTTTAAACAGTTTGCAGAAGTATTTTTACTTTTAGCAGAGGCTTCTTGGATAAAACAGGCAAAATATGGTCTGTTCTTTGGGCTTTATTTCCAATTAGGTCTGTCAAAAATGATTTACAGCCTTTTGAGCTGATTTAAAACAAGAAACAAGGGTTTCCTGAGTCTTTTAATGAGAAATTGGGCTAAAAAATTCTGTTGAATTTAGGCAAAGAGGCTTATGATACCTTCAGAGGTTTTTCAGCTTAATTTGGAGCTTGAAATAGTTCATAAAACTGTAAAAAATAACAATTGTTCTCCAAAGTAGTAGGCAATAATAAAACAGGATTTCTGGAGAAAATTTGACAAGGTTTGGCCTGTTTTTTGGTCTATTTTGATAGGCTTCTTTTGATGTTTTTAGCTTCTGAATGTATTTTGTTCTTTTTAAGGCCTTTGAAATTGATTACAGGCCCGAATTTCAGAGAAATCGCAGTAATATGCAGGTATTAGGCTTTGGAATAGCTTCTTAGGCTTTTTAATGAGTCGATAGCCTCTATGGAGTTTCTGGAGCAATGTAAAGCTCATTAACGGTCTTCAATGGTAATTAGCCAGATTTTTTGCAGGTTTTTGGGCATAAAATGACGAAAAAAATGTGTGCAAAGGTTAATGCACAGGAGAGAAAAGAATGTAGAAATTATATACAAGATGCATGTATATATCTAGATTCTCTTGATCTAACAATATTTATCTTCTTGCTAAATACAGAATCCTTCTACTGTTAACCTTTTTATGGAAATTTAAAAAAACAATTGCAAACACATGAAGCAATAAAAACAATCACACATAACACAGTTGTTTAACGGGAAAGCCTGAAGCTGAAAACCCCAACTATAATATATTATGTATCATGGAGATCATGTAACAATCTCATACAAAGCTTATTACATCAAGCTCTCAGTACAATCAATCATCACACACTAATTAGAAGAAATCTGCAAATCCTTGCACTGATTTCTTGCCACCTGATAGCCTGCCTCCACTGCGCAATCCCTGCTGAAGAAGGTCCCTGAATGAATTCGAATCCACCTTGCTTTCACTATGCAATCCTCATTTGAAACTCCAATGTGTGTGTGGTGCAATCAATGCATCACTATAGTCACAATAGATAGTCCATCTTGCCCTTTCGCCTATCTCTCCATTGGGTCTCCACTGGAACTGAAATGCACTGTAGTTAACTGTTGTATTTGTTCAGTTGATTAATGAGTTATTATTTGTGAATTAACTAACTAATTAATTCACTCCACTCTCACTAGTGTATCATTCAGTTAGACTAAATACAACTAGCTCAACTGAGCTTAACTCCATTAACTGAGTTAAACTGAATAACAACTCCATGAACTACTTTCCAACTCTGTCATAACTTTGCCACTTCAATTCTAACTGAGTCCTCAATGCATGAACCACCAGTAAACCCTAGCAATTGTGTAATTCCTTTAGCCCACTTATTTTCCAAATCTGTACAGTGAAATTAAGTGCTCCAAGAGAATAAGTTGATGTTTATTGTCGGATTATTATTAAGAGCTAATAATAATTGACACTTCTATTTTTAGATCGACTATCTATAAATAGACTTCGCCCAATATTCTAAAAATATAATTTCATCTATTTTTCCTACTTGACCAACCATCCACAAATAGCATCCTGCAATTTCTGAAATATGATCACCATGTCTAAAAATAGACATAGTCTAAAAATAGACATAGTCTAAAAATAGACTTACACCTAAAAATAGCCTGCGGGCCCACTTAGTGAAGGTGAATAATTTTCACTAAGCTCACCATCTTGTTGAATCTCAACACTCCCTCTCAACAAGATAGGGATTATCCTTCACCCCAATCCTGCCTCTATGGGATTTGAATTTTCTCCTGCCGAGTGCCTTCGTCAGAATGTCTGCATCCTGATCTTCCGGAGGAATGTACTGAAGTAACATGATCTTCCGCTGCACACAATCTCTGATATGATGATACCAGATATCAATATGTATAGATCTATCATGAAACACATGATTAATTGAGAGTTTAATACAACTCTAATTATCACAATGTATCATTGTAGAATCTAAATGTGAACCGAACAACCCGACCAGGATCTTCCTCATCCAGATAGCCTCACATGCAGCTTGACTTGCTACCATGTATTTTGCTTCTGCTAAACTAAGTGCCACGGATCTTTGTTTTCTGTTGTACCAAGAAACTGCTATAGATTCGATACTGAAAACCCCTCCTGATGTGCTTTTTTTTTTTTTGTTGGGCTACCTGCCCAATCTTCATCTCTGAAGCCATGCAACTTCACCTCATCCGTCTGTCTATACCATAATCCATACTCATATGTGCCCCTGAGATACCTCAGGACATGCTTACATGCCTTCCAAAAGAGCTTGGTAGGCTTAACCATTGCTTGTGAAATTTGGTTCACCACATAGCATATGTCCGGTCTTGTATTAACTAAATACATGAGTGAACCCACCAACTATTGATAAACAATGGCATCCACTACCTATGCCAATGTAGCATCCTTTTTCCTCTAATTTCTTGGAAGAGGAGTGTCGATAAGCTTGTAGCCTTGTATGTGAAACTTCTCCAGTATCTCCCGAGCATACTTGCCTTGAGACACAAACAGTTCACCTTCCCGCTGCCATATTTCCAATCCAAGGAAATAATGAAGGAGGCCCAAATCCTTCATCTCAAACTCCTTTGCAAGATCTGCCTTGCAATAATGTATCCACTTCTCATCACCCGTTAGTATTAAATCATCAACATAAAGAACAATGATTAAAAGCTTACCTTCCACCACAATTTGGTACAAGTTTGCATCCGCCTCACTCTTGGTGAAACCAAGTCTAGTGAAATAGCTATTGATCTGTGTGTACCAAGCATGTGGTGCTTGCTTCAACCCATACAATTCTCTTTTGAGCTTGCACACATGTGACTCACTGCTGAAGATCTCAAATCCTTCAGGCTACTCAATGTACACCTCTTCCTCAATGATCCCATTAAGGAACACAGTCTTCACATCCATCTGATGAATGTGACAACCCATCTGCGCTAAGAGAGCAAGGATGGTCCTTATGGAAGAATACCATGCGACAGGTGCAAAGGTTTCTTCATAATCAATCCCCTCGATTGAGAAGCCTCAGGAAAAAAATTTTGCCTTATACTTCTCGACACTCCTGTCAGTAGTTTGTTTTACCTTGTATATCCATCTTGATCCTACATCTGATTTACCCACCGGTCTTGGAACAATATCCCAAGCACTGTTTCTGAAAATGGAGTCATACTCCTCCACCATGGCATCTACCCATGTGGGCTCCTGAACTGCTTCTTCAAAAGAAGATGGCTTTGTCATGATCAGTATTTACTGCATATTCAAAACTTTTTAATTTTCTTTACTTTAAAACCCATACGCTACTTTCCTGAAGCAGACTCGCGTATATACGCGGATACCCTTTATTAAACTCGCATATACACAGATATCTAATTATGTCATTAGTTCTTCACTTAAATCATTCCATCATTCAATCATCAGATGTTTAATAAACAGTAAACATGTGCAGTAAGAATAGAGTAAACCATCACACATAAGCATCACACATGAACACCAGGATTTTTAGGTGGAAACCTAAGTCGGGAGAAAACC
The DNA here is from genome assembly GCA_034641835.2 of Pinus albicaulis. NCBI lineage: Eukaryota > Viridiplantae > Streptophyta > Pinopsida > Pinales > Pinaceae > Pinus > Pinus albicaulis. The sequence goes on along the minus strand of CM076582.1, from coordinate 585,624,353 downwards.
ACCGCTGCAGTTGCTCAGCCTTCAATATTTTATTATAGAGAAAACATCTTACAACATATGTGCTGGCGCAGACTCCTACCAGCACGCAGGCACCCACCTGCGCTCGTTTACCAGCCTCTCCTGGAAGGGAGCTCCAACCCCTTGACTCGTTTACCAGCCTCTCCTGGAAGGGAGCTACGACCCCCTGATCTCGTTTACCAGCCTCACCTGGAAGGGAGCTACAACCCCCTGACTGAAGGCTACAACCCTCAGCACCTCACCTTGGACCACGTTTCATCATTCTTCACATCGGATCCAACAACTTCAAATAGAACAACATTTGCAGCCCTGCAGCCACGTTTCATCATATTTTCTGGGATCGGGACTTTCCATACTTTTTAAGCACAGACATACATCACCAACAGATACTTATCAACACAGATCAGATAGCATAAACACAGCAGAACAGATCAGATATTTCATACCCCTTGCTTCAGCAAACCCTAGTTTGCATACGCGCTTTCCCTTCACTGATGTCGTGTATATACGCGCTTACGTCCACACAAACCAGCGTATACCTCTGTATGTATTTCATTGCGCATACATGCTTCCTCTTCACTGAAGCCGCGTATATACGTGCTTCCTCCGCGGCAAAGTAGCGTATAGATCTTCAATCATTATAGAGCAGCATACTTCTTCAGATCAGATATTCAGTTCAGATTCAACCCTTTACTTCAGACAGATGTTCGCCTCATCACAGATCTAATCACTCCATAAACAGATCTAGCAGATACAAATACATTTTAGATCTAGATATCCCGCTTCATAATTTCTTCATAGGTGCATCATAGATTCAGATCTATCATCAAACCTTTACCCTTTCCATACAGATATACTTCACAGAGAAGTATTCATTCAAGCTCAGACCTCTTGCGCCCACACTCATTTTTGCACAATGAATTTCTTCTCCTTATATAGGTTTACCCTTTTTCAATACCATGAGCCCCTTTTTCAATACCATGGGCCAAAACAATACCATAAGCCCAAAACTACCTGGACGGGGTTAATTAGGCGGATCATTACCCAATACAATGGGTCAATACCATGGTGGTTACCCTTGGTTTTGCACTTTTTGAGCGCTTTAGCCCATACGCGACTTGGTACGTTCTTTTCCGCGTGCATACGCGACTTCCCCTAGGAAAATCCGCGTATTCCTAGAGACATACTCTTTTTCATCATATAAATAGCACATGCTGAAATCCTTTCTTCATCGCCTTCTATACACACTGTAGATACATCATATTTCCTTCATCAAGGACATATTCTATCAAGCACAACTTCATCAAGTAAGTTGTCATCATCTTCATCAAGTGGGTTTCCTTTCAAGGACAACACTCAGCATCATATTGTCAACAAACATCATATCACATCAGATTTACATCATTTACCAAGTCCATCAAGTCAAGAATAACTTCATCAGGTGGTTTGCCATCAAGGACAACATATGTCAATAGTCGCATGTCTTCATCTTCATTTAGTGGGTTGCCATCAAGGACAACATTCTGCATCATATTTCCAACAACACTTGCTCATAAGATCCATGTATCCAGTAAATCGGTTAGGTGATTGTCTCTATCTGTGTTGTGATGTAGGGACTCCTACATTCTGTGCCGCATCAAGCTTCAGTCTCTTAGCTTCTGTGGTACGCTTTCTGCCTAGTATGATGTTTGGTTCTGCATGAGTGGACTCCTCCACTCCATGAATCACCTCATGTGGCTGATCCACATCTAGAGGGTCATCTTGGGGAACAAGAAGTTCCTCCTCTGCATGCAAGTGTAGCTCCCTCTCAAGAGACAACTTTATGACTTTCACCTCATTGAATTTTATATCCTATCACATCACAGTCATCCAACTGTCTGTAAAATACACACGATAATTATGGGGTGTTTCTGTGTACCCCACAAATATCCCAACTTCTACAGTCGGCTCCAGCTTCTTCCTGGTGTCCTTTGTCACATGAATGTAAACAAATGAGCTAAAAATATTCAAATGAGAAATATCAGGCTTCTTACTAGTAAAGGCTTCTTCAGGTGTACTCATGCCAGGTACTCTATGAGGACAACGGTTTTGCACATAAACCGCAATGTTGCATGCTTCCACCCACAAGTGCATCGGTAGGCCCTGGTCATGCAGCATAGCTTGTGCAACACCCATGATCATTCTGTTCCTCCTCTCTGTGACCCCATTCTGCTGTGGGTTATGAGGCACTATGAGTTCTCTTTGAATTCCTTCTTTTCTACAGAATTATTTGAATTCGCTCGAGATGTATTCACCACCATTATTGCTCCGTAGAGCCTTCACTTGCTTCCCTGACTCCTTCTCCACCAATGCTTTAAACTCACAAAAATTTGAGAATTTTTCACTCTTCTTCTGCATGAAGAAGATCCAACATCTACGAGAATAGTCATCAACAAATATAAAATAATACTTGTGTTTTTTTGTTGAAGAAACTGAGAAAGGTCCACACACGTCTCTGTGAATTCTCTCCAGGATCACCGAAGCATGGTCCTCCTTCTCATGAAAGGTGGTCTTCACAAACTTACCCATAGTACATCCCTTGCACTGATATGACTGCACAAGAGTACCCTTGGGAATTCTAGTAGAAATCTACTGCAAAATCTTCAAAGAGCCATGGTGAAGATGGCCCAATCTCCTGTGCCATAATTCACCCTCATCTCGGCTCTTCTTCTACTTTTCCCATCATTGCAGTGTAGCCATCTACCTCCAGCTTGTAGAGATTCTTAACTCGAATCCCTATCCTCTTGGTTTGACCCATTTTTTTATGTCGAAGGAAAGATTTTCCCTCACTAAAAACAACATCATAACCTTTGTATTCCAACATTGTGACCAAGACCATGTTCTTCTTAAGACCTGGAACATGCATAACATATTTAAACAGAAATGGATTACCTGACTCCCTCTTAAAGGTAATGGTCCCAATGTCAGTCGCACTGTATCGACCACCGTCGCCAATCTCTATATGCATTTGAAGGTCCTTCTCCTCCAAGTCACTAAACAACTTCTTGTCTCCCGTCATATGGAAAGACACACCACTATCAATATACCACACCGATCCCATTGAGCTTGAAACCAAGCATGTGATCAAAGAGAAATAAAGTTAAAATTGTGAGGCTAAGTCCTCTCCATCTGCAGCTCCAGTAGCCTGATTTTTCTTCTTCTTCTGTGGGTAGTTAGTGGCGAAATGCCCATATTCGTGATAGTGAAAACACTTCACCTTGGACAAATCCTGCTTCTTGCCTTTAGCTTCGGATTTTGAAGGAAATTTATTCCCCTTCCCTTTCCTTGCTTTGGAATCTAAAGCGCAATTCTCTTCATCTTTATTCTTCGATGAAGAGCCATCCCTAGTACTTTTCCTTATCTCCTCCTGCACAAGATCCGACCAAAGTCGCTCCCATCTCAGCAGTTTCTCTCGTCCATTGACAAAGTCTTTGTAGCTATGACAACTCTTCGGAAGCCCAAGGAGAGCCAAGATCACCAATTCTTCATCAAAAAAAGTAATCCCCACACTTCCCAGTTCATCCCTACGGTGGAAAAACTTCTTCAGATATTTTGGAATACTGTCGCCCTTCTCCATTTTTATTTTTCTGAGCTTATCTTTCAGTGCCAACTTCCTCTGGTCGCTGCTACTTTTGAACAAATCTGTCAAAGCCTTCCACATTGCAAATGGAGTGGATTTCCCATGAAGGGTGGACACAATATGGTCCTTCACACCTTCCAACAAAATTCTTCTTGTCTTTGCTATCTTCTTTTTCCATGCATCAAGTAATGAAGCATCACTAGATCCCGGCTTAGGAACATTGTTGTCGTTGAACTCCTTTAGTCCATTATATTCTAGCACCGTCTCCATCCTATCCTTCCAGGATATGTAATTCGAGCTTCCATCAAGGGCATACTCCAATTTCAACCCATTGAAAGACATTTCAATGTATACTCAACTGTTGCACCAAGAATTTTCTGCAGCAAATTTGAATTGTCCACCAGCACAAACTCAAAAACTCTTCACAATTGCAATCTTCAAGAATTAACATTGTTCTGATACCATGTAGAAATTATATATAAGATGCATGTATATATCCAAATTCTCCTTATCTAACAATATTTATCTTCTTCCTAAATACAGAATCCTTCCACTATTAATCTTTTGCGGAAATTTAAAAACTCAATTTCAAACACATGAAGCAATAAAAACAATCGCACATAACACAGTTGTTTAATAGGAAATCCTGAAGCTGAAAACCCCAACTATCATATATTATGTATCATGGAGATCATGTAACAATATCATACAAATCTTGGTACATCAAGCTATCAGTACAATCAATCTTCACACACTAATCAGAAGAAATCTACAAATGCATGCACTGATTTCTTGCCACCTGATACCTTGCCTCCACTGCGCAATCCCTGCTAATGAAGACCCCTGAATGAATTTGAATCTACCTTTCTTGCACTGCGCAATCATCATTGGAAACTCCAATGTGTGTGTGGTGCAATCAATGCATCACTATAGTCATAACAGATAGTCCATCTTGCCCTTTCACCTTTCTCTCCACTGGGTCTCCACTATAACTGACATGCATTGTAGTTAACTGTTGTATTTGTTTAGTTGATTAATGAGTTATTATTTTTGAATTAATTAACTAATTAATTCACTCCACTCTCACTAGTGTATCATTCAGTTAGACTAGATACAACTAGCTCAACTAAGTTTAACTCCATTAACTGAGTTAAACTGAATAACAACTCCATGAACTACTCTTCCAACTCTGTCATAACTTTTCCACTTCAGTTCTAACTGAGTCCTCCATGCATGAACCACCAATAAACCCTAGGAATTGTGTAATTCCTTCAGCCCACTGATTTTCCAAATCTGTGCACTGAAATTAAGTGCTCCAAGAGAATAAGTTGTTGTTTATTGTCGGATTATTATTAAGAGCTAATAATAATCGACACTTCTATTTTTAGATCAACGATCTATAAATAGACTTCGCCCAATATTCTAAAAATAGAATTTCATCTATTTTCCAACTTGACCAACCATCCACAAATAGCATCCTGCAACTTCTGAAATATGATCACCATGTCTAAAAATAGACATAGTCTAAAAATAGACTTACACCTAAAAATAACCTGCGGGCCCACTTAGTGAAGGTGACTGATTTTCACTAAGCCCATCATCTTGTTGAATCTCAACAAGGAAATGAATTGCATTTCCGAAGTTTATTATGCATATTAGGTTTAAATGGGGAATGGCAATTAATGGTAGTTATGTCATAAAAACGGGCGGTTTTCGAGTTCAACGGTTTAAAACAGTAAGTGGTTATCGCACGCCTTATCGAAGGTAAGTGGTTTCGGGGCTAACCCACGTGATCCAATAGGAATCAACCATGTGGAGGAGAGATAAAATCATAAAACTGCCCATTTCACGTAGAAATGAGATGGGGGTGATCGCTCAAGTTTTCTGTGCGATATCAGCTTTCCTCCATCGGATCTGGGGCTCGAATGCGAATGGCCCAGATTGATTGGGAAGTTGTGTCGAAATGTAGTGGGGTCGGGGTTTCATATATGTGACGGGTTTAAATTTTAAACCTTAATAAACAAGCACTTAATCAAAGTTTAAACTTTGGGTTTATGAAAAGGCGGAAGGCTTAGGTTTATTTACATGTTTTTAATAAAATATTTACAATGTTTCGATCAATGTAGAGGCGTGAGTCTTTATTATATAGTTTTATCAAATGGTATTGAAATTTGTTTAAAACTATAGAGGGCGGGATATTTGTATATGGATATGTTAAACCAATGGGATAAGAGCGGGATTAATATTGCGCACATGGGATATTAAACATTGGTTTTAACTTGAAAATAGTGGGTTTAGAGGGTTATTTAAAATAAAAGGTTTTAATACTATAGATGTAGGTGTATTTAGGGATTTACTAGAATAAGTTAGAAGTTAATATGAATAAGGGGGTAGTGAAATGAATGAAAATACATGTTTAACGCTAAGTAAAGTGCTAATAAGCATAGTATATTTTATTGTATTTTTTACACTTTAACTTAGGAAAAATGTATTTTTAGGGTTTATGAATGATTTTTTGAAAGAGAATGAGATTATTTATTCAAGGTTTTACTTTTACTAAGTAAAAATGGGTTTTTACTTAGGAAAAAGGGATTATGATCTATGAATGAAGGGTAAATGCTGATGAATGTGGGTCTAGGGTGGAAATTCAATATTTTTAACTAACCAGTCATCGAGCCTTGGGTCCGGTCCTAACAAAAGTCAGAGAAATTCTCTGAGCCTTTTTGACTGATAGTTTAGAATATTGAATATTTGTAGGGGAGGGGAAATTAGTAATTTTTTCCCGATGGTGCTTTATTACATCATTGCTCAATTCATTTCTACCTACCCATCTTTATTTCTAACATTTTTACTTAATTTTTATAGGTTCATTTAGGCTTGCAACCCTAAAACATTTTTCTTCTAAAGCATAAAACTATCTAAGTCTACCTTATTTCATCTGAGGGCTCAGATTAAACTGTTGAGCTCCTCATTATTCTCCACCTATCTACTGATTTGTCAAGTTTAAACTGTTTGAAATATCTTTATTCTCTATCTAAAACATGAAATTGAAAGCATGAAAAGTTAAGATTAAATTGTTTAACTAATCATGGATTATGGCATTTATTGACACTCTACACATAATAATTATTTTTGCAGTAAAAGTAAAAGTAATGGCATTTGGATTTGCTCACTTGCAGGTATTTATTTTATCTCTTTTTTCTTTTGGGGTCTATATTTTTCTAAGTACTTTGATCTTTAATTTAGGACCTTTTACCCTCTTTTTGGCTTTTTATTATTTTTCATTTTTTCAAAATATGGGAAAACAACTTCGAAAAAGAAGGTATGTACATATTTACAAGACTATCAAAGTGAATTCAAAATTTATGAACCCTATTATTATAGGACCCTAACAGCTTCCACTTGTATAAAAGGAGGGCAAGGTAGCCATAGCAAGACATGTTATGGATTATTGAATTTGTGGTCTGTTAGACTATTGTGCTTTCTTGAACTGTTTAGTTAAGATTATTGTGCTGCTTAGCACAAGGCATTCTTGTTTAGGAATTCCTTATCCTTCATTGAGAGGCCTCTTGAGGGAGATTGCACTTCATTTCTCCACATTCAGGCTTAAGGCCAAGCCACCTCCTTCTGCTACAATGTTATTTCTGCTGAAGTATAATGTTGTGTTGCAGGGTGTTGCAGTGGAGGGTTGACAACACCACTTCCAGAGCTTGTTTTTCAAAGGAGGAAGCTTTCTTTCCTTTGGGAGATCAGTGGGGAAGATTTTGAGCGAATTTTCAAATATTGGCATTTGGTTGTATTTTCCATCACCTACAGCACAGTCCCTTGTAGGAATTGCATCATTTCTCACAATTTTGTAGTGAGGGGGTTAAGACCCTTGACTTTGAGCTAGTTTCTTAGGGAAAGGGCCAACCCTTCTCCTGGAAAGCTAGAAAAGGGAATTTTCATCTTCTTCTTGTACTATTCAGCTATATGCATGTAAAGCTATAGTAAGACTATGTTATTTCAAATCTTGTTATGTAGATCTACTCTTTTGTACTCATGCTTTCAAGAAACCCTTGCCGGGTTTTCTCCATAATGTATTAAGGAGGCTAGATCTCTATTTTATCAGCATATTGTTTAATGAAACTCTAGATATATGGTTTTCTATCAAATTTTTGCATAAAACCTCATTAAATCACGTAGTCACTTGCTTTATAAATTCTGCATGGTATAAGTCATGGGGTTTGGGTGTTTTTAAGCCACTTTGAGGCCGAGAGATCTGTTTAAATTAGCAAAAGGGAATTTTTTTGAACCCCATTTTGAATGTGAGAGCCATAATACATGTGCTAAGGGATATAAGTGTTATTTTCCCTTGTTATAGTGTAATGTTTTGGAAATAACATTTTTATGGTCTATATTGTTGCATTTCCCAATTTTGGGATAATATAGTGGAACATATTTTTGTTGTTGTAACATTAATTTGATGGATATGTGTTCCTCTCACATTTCATGAGTTGATTTACACTGCTATTTCAAGTTTTTTGTTCAAATATTGTTGCATCCCCATTTTGGGATATTATAGTGGTATTGAAGCATAATCTTGGCTCAGCCTGTGGAATCTTAGCCAATATGCAATAAGTAGAAGAAGGGAAGAAGGAAGAAATCTAAATGATGAATAAAGTGAGCTTTGTCTCATCATTTTTTAGATCCATGAAGAACCTCTCCAAGGAGGATGAGAAAATGAAAGAGGAAAGTTGTAGTGAGACCTCTAGAAGGTTTCAAGAGGAGGAAGGCCCATGCACTTCCTATGATCAGAGAAGAAAAATAGTGTTGCAGAGAGCTCCAAAGCATTTCAATATGACCCTTTCTTTTGAAAAAGATAAGAAGCAAGGGAATAGAGGACATTTGGACCATAAAATTCTAAGTGATTACCTTGTTGAATACAAATCACAACCTAGAGCCTTCAAGTAGACTCTATCTTTCCCACAGTTCATTCATTTGAAGGAATAAAGGAGACCTTATGAAAAGGAGGGAATCAAAGGAAATAGGTTTATATTTTCTACCTTTGATGGGTCATCTACAACAAAATATTGGGCAAGAAAACTTGATGCATTCTTCCTACTACATCCAGTGGTAGAGAGAGAGGTTGCAGAAATTGCAGCGCTGCACCTTGAGGGTGAAGCCAAAATTTTGTGGTTCAGCCATTTGAGTCATGAAAGAATGAATACTTTTTCTAATTTTACCCAAAGGTTGATTAGAAAATTTGGCAAACAAAAACCAGAGGAGGATAAGCCCTCACCACCATGGGAGGAGACTTGTACCAGCACTGTCACAACCTTGGAGGAGCAACCATCATTATCAGCAGTTGGGGGAGCTAACACATCAGAGGGAGGAAATCTTGCAGCCATACAAGGTGTTCCCAAGTTACATCAAGGTATGATTGAATTTCCACTTTCTATTATTGCAGAAAATATTTTAGAGGGTTGTGGCAATCTACCTTTGCATGACCAAGGGTCAACACACACTCCTGATTTGGAGCAACAGGATTGCACTACGCTCTGCAACCTTAAATTGATTAAGGGAGGGATGATCCATCATCTTAATATTCCATTGTTGAGCTGCAAAAAACACTTAAGGTTGGGGTATGGATCTTTGAAGGATAAGATGAACCTTGTCCAAAACAATCTTATACAAAACCACATGTTCATCTTTGAGTGGGAGTATGAGACAACCATTACATCATTGGAGAGATTAATAGTGTTGTCCTTAAGCAGCGGTGAGGATATTTTTCCTTCAACACACTTGGATCCTTATGGATTCAAGATGGTCATTGGTATGGGATCTTCTCTAGGAGATCTCCAAGGAGTTGCATTTCAACATCCCATGAAATGCAAAAGGAGAAATCTGTTTTGGGAGGATGGTAGTCTTCATTGGAAGAGTACCAAGATGGAGCATGAGGGGAGGCACCCACATTTGGATGAATGGGTGTGGATGGTGAGAAAGAAGCTAGAAGGCTACTTGCAAATATATGACACTAGGCAGCAGGAGGTTTGGCTGCGTTGGCCACTCTTAAAGGAGTTTGGCCATCATATGACATATCCTCTTTCTAATGGTATGTGGGAGGAGAAAGTTTGGCATGATACTTGCATCATAGGGCAGCAAGGAGTATGGATGCATTGTATTGATATGACATTATTCATATCAATCATTATGTTCTCATCACATGATTTGTATGATGGAATTATGAGGAGGCAACAAAAACTTTTGTTGCTTTGGATGTTCTTGGGAGAGCATGGATAGATTTTCTCTCATACTTTGCATGATGTTGTAGGAGTAGGAGATGGCACTATCATGGTGCAAAGGGGCTACGCCTTAGCCTTGGATGATCAGGAGATACTTCCACTTTGGAAAAAATTTCCCATATACAACATCATCATGATTTATGTCTTTGACAATGGACATTTCAAAGAATGGAGCTATGAGGTGGCAGGAGCTTATTTGCATAGACTAACAACACTGTCACTTTGGAGCTGGGGTTTATTGATGGAGTGTCCCCAAGATCACTTCAAACATGATGCACTTGGTGGACAAGGAGGAGGTGAGAGTGATGGAGTAGTGGATGGAAACATCTATTACATTGATATGATCTTCTTAACTTGGATTTCCAAGCATAAGAAGGGAGACCTTCATGCAGCACATGGTTCATTCCTCTTCATGGGAGTATATCATACCACTATGGAGGGCTTATTCATGTACATATGCATCATCTTACTTTCAGCACATGGTAAGAATATTTTTTTTGCATCTATTGATTATCTAAAATAGTATTTTCATTCTCTTACCATTTCTATACAGTGCATTGCTCCACAAGAGGGAAAGCTTCTTATTGAGCTCCAGGGGCACTTTTGGCCAACTATTATGATGGAGAGAGCCATATTTCATATGACCTTGGGAAAGTGTTTTATTATTTCTTGTATGCTCAGTTGTTACACTCAACCATTTACTATTCACTAGTAGATGTGATGACACATACAACTAGCAATTTAAGAAACAACTTGCCATGTTATTTTCTGAAACAACAATTTGGAAAACTGCGCTGTGACCACTTGGGAAACTGTTGGTACCTTTTAGCACTATATAAAACCTTTGGTATTCTTCTCATTTGGATTACATGTGGTGATCATGTCCTATTCATCACATATGGGATGGTTTGGGCCAGCTTGATTCACAACGTTGGGAGATCTAGTCTTCATATTGCCACTTGAGGGAAACATTATTGCAGCCCAAGATCAACAGATACTCCACACTTATCATAAGTGGAGAGGAGGATAGCATGGGGTAGGCTATCTTGTCTACCATGATCATATTTTCAGCCCACCTACATTGCAGGAGCCAAAGGTGGAGGAGGATTTTCAGGAGTTTCCATGTTGGGAGGTAACTCATTTTGTATGGATGATAGCTTGGGGATGGATCTTTCACATGGGAATGATAGTTCCTAATTAATTTTAGACTCCATGCCTTGAGAGGACCTCTGGAAAACACCCTATTGCCTCCTTGAGTACTCTACTTCTTGATGATGATATTTATTTATCTAGCTTGCATGCTTGGCAGGGACAATATGGAGACTTATTGATGAGACAACATCTCATTCTTTGAAGGAGTTTATCATATGAGGATGCTACAGTAGGAGGAGGGAAGACTTCACAGTTCTATCCTTGCAGTTGCTTGAGGACAAGAAACATTTGGGAGGGGAGGACTTTAATATTCCAAAATTAGCTTGTAGCTAATTGGAATATTGACTTTTGTTGTTTGCACATAGGAGATAAATAAATGGGTAAGGAGGCCTATACATTTCAGATATATGAATAAAATCCCTCATAGTGTGAAAAGGGATCATCATAGGAGCTGGATTTCACACCCTCATGTGTGAAAAGGTGCATTTGCATGTGGACAAGGTCAAGTTTGACCAAGTCAACATCGTTGGGATAGGAGGTGGAAATGATCTTTAGACATAGTGCAGAGATAGTGGGAGGAAGATTCCTTGGCGGAGGAAACCCTAATGAGGGGGACCCAATATGAGAAGGCTTCCACTTGTATAAAAGGAGGGTATGTCAACCATAGCAAGACATGTTATGGATTATTGAATTTGTGGTCTGTTAGACTATTGTGCTTTCTTCAACTGTTTAGTTAAGATTGTTGTGTTGCTTAGCACAAGGCATTACTGTTTAGGAATTCCTTCTCCTTTCTTGAGAGGCCTCTTGAGGGAGCTTGCACTTCATTTCTCCACATTAAGGCTTAAGGCCAAGCCACCTCCTTCAGCTACAACATTATTTCTGCTGAGGTATAACTTTGTGTTGTAGGGTGTTGCAGTGGAGGGTTGACAACACCACTTCCGGAGCTTGTTTTTCAAAGGAGGAAGCTTTCTTTCCTTTGGGAGATCAGTGAGGATGATTTTGAGCTGATTTTCAGATCTTGGCATTTGGCCAATGTAGTTTCCATCACCTATATTGTAGTCCCTTGCAGGAACTGCGTCATTTCTCACAGTGTTGCAATGAGGGGGTTAAGACCCTTGACTTTGAGCTAGTTTCTTAGGGAAAGGGCCAACTCTTCTCCTGGAAAGCTAAAAAAGGGAATTTTCATCTTCTTCTTGTACTATTAAGCTATATGCATGTAAAGCTACAGTAAGACTACGTTATTTCAAATTGTTTTATGTAGATCTATTCTTTTGTACTCATGCTTTCAAGAAACCCTTGTCGGGTTATCTCCATAATGTATTAAGGAGGCTAGATCTCTATTTTCTTAGCATATTGTTTAATAAAACCCTATATATATGGTTTTCTATCACATTTTTTCATAAAACCTCATTAAATCACACAGTCACTTGCTTCAGAAATTTTGCATGGTATAAGTCATGGGGTTTGGGTGTTTTTAAGCCACATTGAGGCCGGGAGATCTATTTAACTTAGCAAAAGGGATTTGTTTCTGAACCCATTTTGAATTTGAGAGACATAATACATGTGATAAGGGATATAAGTGTTATTTTCCCTTTTTATAGAGTAATTTTTTGGAAATAACATTTTTATGGTCCATATTGCTGCATTTCCCAATTTTGGGATAATATAGTGGAACATATTTTTGCTGCTGTAACATTATTTTAATGGATATGTGTTCCTCTCACATTTCATGAGTTTATTTACACTACTATTTCAAGTTTTGTGTTCAAATATTCCTACATCCTTATTTTGGGATATTACATAGGAAGAAGAACTAGAAATTGCTATGAAATTAGAAGTTGCACCTAGAGATGATGCTAAATTTGGAGTGCTGCAAATTTAGAGCCAATTAGAATCTAGGCACTTAGAAATTCATAATTTACGAAGAGACCGGGGTAAATAATTTTCCGCAAATGTTTGGTGCATATGCTGCAAGGGAACTGGCCACACCAAATATCAGTGCCCTATGCTATCGGATTATATGAAATTTGGGGGACCGAGTCCACTACGCCCGAGAGATGTTGCTAGGCCTAGTACCCCCACATTGTGGTGTGCTAATTTTTGGGTGGCTGGGTGACATGATACAGACCATTTCCGGTGGTTAGGAGCCTACGTACAAGAACTAAAGCAACAACGGTGCAGATTCTTCTCTCAGTTGGTCACGATGAGTACAACTTCTGAACGTATGAACTGATGATCAACTGGGAGAACCTTTACAGAGTGCAAGCTGACCCTTCGTTACCAGCATCTCCCTCCAAACGAGGAGGGTCCTCAGTCAGAGGATGGGGAGGGGGAAGAGCTGGAAGCGCAGGTTGAGGTAGAGGGAAACTAATTTGTTACAAATGTGGAGATGATGGAAACTATGCACGAGACTTCTCGAACCCTGCGCAACAATCCTGTAGGTATTGTAGGTAATTTGATCATGTAATTGAATATTTTCCAGTGTTAATAGCGAAAATGCAGGAAAATTAGTAGGCACCAATGCAGAACATACAGATGGTTAAAGTTGAACCGCACGATGATGGCCTAAGTATAAATGTAATTACAAGAAATGGTATTGCCACCAGAGGAAATGAGGAAAAGGATGCCATAGAGCCACTGATTAGAAAATCATATTAAAAAAAGGAAGGCCTCAACCTGTAGAAATTAAAAGAAATTTTCATTGAGGACAAGAAATATTTTGTTGATACAGGAGCATCCACTTCAATGACTCCCATGGAACCAAAAGCTGATGAAAAATTTAAACCATTATTGGAGGACTTCATTAAGCTAATATGCAACCAAAAGGTAGTAGATAAACTATAGGCCCTGATAGACACCTCCACAGACAAAGAGGTGCCTCGAACATAAACCAAGGCTGTTAACAAGGTTTACAAGCAGAAGAAGAGAATTGGTAGGGAGATGCGCATGACTATGCAGATCAGAGAATATGAGATGGATAACGTCATCTTGGATCTGAGGTTTGATGTAAATGTCTTACCTAAGCAGAATTGGTATAATATTGGAGAACCAAAGTTGGAATGGTCCACAATTCAGCTATGCATGGCTAATCAACAAAATATCATTCCACTTGGAAGGCTCCCAAAGGTTGTGGTAGACATTGCCGGGGTAAAGGTATGTGAAGATTTCAAAGTAATACAAATTGTGGATGATGAAGACCCCTACCCTGCGTTGTTAGGATTATATTGACCATTGATATGGGAGGCACCATTAACATGAAGCGTAGAATTATGATTTTTGAGAATAACGATATGTGGGTAGTAGTCCCACTAGATCCAGAAGAAGGAGAACGATACACAGAACCAGTGTATGAGGGTGATGATGTCAACCATTTCTACAAGCTAACTGCATGGGACGAATACTGGATCAACTCTAAAATTGATGGCATGTTGAACTGGGAGAAGGATAGCTCGTGTTTCTCCAATTTAGATGGTGAGATGGAGAACTAGAAGAACCAGTTCCACAATGTCTCTGCACTGCGCTGCCTCAAGATCACAAAGAACTTCTGGTGCATCTCCTCAGAGGTAAGATAATTACCCTACTTTGATGCTTCTGGTAGTGTCAAATAATTTTTTGAAGAACTGGAAAAAGTTGTCACATAGGAACTAAGGTTCTGGGCACTTGATTTGGCTATGCACGCAACTCCGACACGTTGGTGGGAGATGCACAAGGGAGCTTTCCAGGACTGGGAGGAATGTAAAAAAATGATGACGATGCACTTTGAACCTCCAACCACTCCACCAATTGAGGTTTTCTATGGTTGGGGTGATTCGTGCAAGCACCTAGCCATGTGGATGGAGGTATGGGATTAAAATACATGCAATGAGTGGGTTCATAGTTTTTTCCACTCGTTGGGGCCAGTACCCACCACCTGGTATCTAGAAGTTGAGAAAAACCAAGGTACTTGAGACTAGTTCACAATGACTAAGGATTTCTTGGCAACCTTTGGCTTGGTTGGGGGCTCAGAAAAAATTGGATGAAGCCTTGCAGGATATATATGCTCTGGTCTTTGATGAATCCCACCTCGAAAGGAGTGTGTTGTACTGGCCTCGGATGCATAGATGCAAGATATCGTCAAATGTAGAAAGTTTTTAGTTGAGGATAATGAATATTACCCAAGGAATGTTAATATCCTAGAGTTGGAAGGATGCACGCAGTTGCAGGTCCCGTATTAGGGATGGTGGATGTTACTAAACCGCTGAAATTAAAGGAAGTCAACATTGGGACAGAAGAGCAGCCCAAGTTGCCCAAGATTGGGGACTACTGGGATGATGATACAGTAGGAAATATTGCAGAGATTCTGATAGAGTATCAGGATCTGTTTCTACAAATTTCTCTAAGCTGAAGGGAATTGTAGGGGACCTAGGTGTTATAAAGATCATGCTGAAACCGGATGTGCACCCTGTCAAGCAGTGCCCATATCAATTGAACCCAAAATATAAGCAGAAATTAAAGGAGGAGTTAGAAAATATGGTGCCTGCAGGCATCATTGAACCAGTCGAATAGTATGATTGAGTAAGCCCAATGGTGGTTCAGGAGAAAAATACCAAAGGAGAAATCAGGATTTGTGTAGATCTACGCAAGCTAAATGATGCTTGTGTGCATGAATCCTTCCCTACTCTGCTTTTTGATGAAATCTTGGATAATGTAGGAGGACAAGAAGCTGATTCATTTACTGATGGATTTTTTTGGCACCATTAGATCAGAATTGTGTCGGAAGACCGCAACAAGACCACCTTTGCTACTAAATGGGGTTCTTTCCAATATACTGTCATGCCATTTGGTTTGAAAAACACATCTGCAATCTTCTCCTGTGTGGTATAAGTTGTGTTCAATGAATTCATGCATAAATTCTTGGAGGTATATTTTGATGACTGGACAATGTTTGGATTGGTAAAGAAACATGTGTCGAACCTGCGCATGATGTTTGACACTTATAGGAAGCACCAAATTTCTCTCAACCTCAAGAAGTGTATATTTTGCGTGCCTTTTGGAATTTTGTTGGGGCATATATTCTATCAGAAAGGATTGATGGTAGGCCTAAATAAGATTGTGGTTATCATCAAATTAGAATTCCCTACTAATGAGAAACAGTTGCGCTCCATCCTAGGACATACAGATTATTATAGGAAGTTTATCAAAGGGTATGCTCTGATCACTGCACCAATGGAGAAGTTGCTAAAGAAGGATGTAGCATTTTTTTGGGATGACAAATGTCAGAAGATATTTGAGGTGTCATAGTCTATATTTACTATAATTAGACTCTTTTTAGTGTTTCTTTGGTTGGATAGTCTCATATTACAGTGGAGCTCTTGTAATCGGCTTTTGGAATGAAATTGGAGACATATTTGTAGAAATTTTGTTGAGATACTTGTGGTATGATTTGGAGCATCTGTTTTTGTCATGTATGTTTATCATTTCATGCTTAATACCATGTTTTCTTCTTCATCTATGTTTATCTTTTAAGTTTGAGAGCATAAATCGTGTTTATGCATGCTCTGTTTTAGACAATATTCACCATATTATTTTTATTTGCTTCTAAACTGAATGAATTCACCTCAGTGCTCATTCAAACTCTCCTCCATTTCATCCTATAAAAAATGAATTATTAAAATTATTTCAAAATACCTATCTTGCCTCACATATTCTCTGCAGGTTCACCTTCAAGTTTAGACCTAAAACCCTTATACACAGTTCATTCATTGACTTTTATATCCAACAAAAAAAAAAAAAACAAAATCTATTTATTGAGCTTATATACCTAGCCTAAGATCATTAGATAATCAACCATTAATTTGATTGAAAAAGTGAAAAAGAGAGAGCCCTCCCTGGTCTAGGTAGGGCTAGCTACCTGACCTAAATTTTGGTATGTGGTTACCTTTCTCCAATACTATTGAGAGCCTTGGGAAGTTGGGGAGAGTGATAAAATTCTTGGCGTCGTTGCCGGGGAGCGATTGCTAAACATTCTATGGGAATATTTATTTAATCCTCTGAAAGTTAGACTTGTAGGTGACAAGCTCTAGCATTCAAAACAAGTTGAATTCAAAAATATGAGCCAAAGTCCAAAATTCCTATCATAAGCTAGCTCCTAAAAGACATACCAGGTCAAATCCAGACCCAAATCCCTCACCAATTGTGTAGGACCTTGAGGGTCTTTTTAGAAAACATAAAACCAAGTCTCAGAAGGTTGGAATAGTTAAATCAAATTCTCTGCCTACGAGATTTGTTCCAGAAGATTTTTTCTATAGTTTAGAATATGAAAAATAGTTGATTATAACTTTTTTTGAAACTTTTCTTTCAGAAGCCACCTTTTATCCTTTTGATTTCGAGTCCTTTGTACCATTTTTTGAGTCTTTTTAATCCAAAGTCAATAGTGAACTCTGCTCTAATTTCATAAACACAAAGGTTTGGTGGAAAAATTTCAAGAAACTTTAGAGAAGGCTTATTTTCAATCTTAGCAGCAGGGTTTTGCTTCACCTGTAATTTCACCTTCTCATATAACTACATCATCAACCCCTCCTTTCATTCTATCATTACCTCTGCAAGTTTTCACTCCATCAATGCCTCCACCACCTCCTCCATTAGTCATGGCCAGATTTTATTCATTGATCCTACCACTTCATCTCACTCCACTACACCTTAGAACTATGGTCAGAGGCTTCCTCTTTTCATAGGTTACAGCTTATCAGCACGTTTCCAAAATGATTGATTTCATATATCTTGAAGAGATTGACAATGACGATGCCAAGATGCACATCATTGAATAAAGTTTATATGGATAGGTAAAGATATGGTTTCACTCTCTCACAGCTGGTTCAATAGGTAATTCACATTAGCTGATTGATTTGTTTATGGTGAAATGGGAAGAGAATAAAAATCCATTGCATATTTTAGCTGAGTATAACGCCTTGAAAATTAATCCCAATGAGTCTGTCCAAGCCTTTACAACTAGATTCAATAAAATATATGATTCAATTCCTGAGAATATTTAGCCTCCTCCAGACCTTTATTTAATTCATTATCCTGATGGTTTCAATCCTTCCATGGCCTATCAGTTAAGGGAAATAAATTTATCAACTCTTGAAGAAATTCAGAGAAACACACTGAGCATGGAAGCCAATTTGATCATCAAGAAGTCTAAAATCAAGACAGAAAAAATAGTCACTATCAAAGAAGAAACATCCACTTCATTAGAAGGAAAATTAGATACATTGATCAAGACCATAGACAAGATGATGGATGAAATGTCCATCGTTGATCGACAAGCTAAACCCTTTATTAGAAATCCCAATTTCAGGGGTCAAAATCAGTAGCCTCAATACAAGATCAAGAAAAGGGAACAAAGGGGTCAAGATCCAAAAAATCAGCAGCAAATTCATATTCCATTTTAGTAGAATTATATTGAGGGCCCTAATGAATATAATGAAGAATAAATTTATGGTGAGAACCATTTATTTGAGGAAAATCAACAACCTATTTTCCTCACTGAATAAAATAATTTTCTGCAGAAAATTGTGCACCGGATGATTAGCAATTTGTCTTGTCAAATGATGAGATATTATAAGTGCCACAGAATATTATCAGAGGGGATATTAGAATTCTCTTTCTCAATTGCATAGATAGTATGGCTTAAGTAATAGGAATGTTCCTATAACCTCCAATCATATAAAACACAATGCTCAAGTAGATGCTCATCACAAAGAATTTGCTGCCCCAAATCAAAGTAAAGACAAGGGGCATGTTTTCTCCTAATAATGCTAAAGGAAATAAAGTTTCTTCTAGAAATTAAAGAAAATATAAAGAAGTCCAAGAAGGAGAATATAAGAAAGAGTCTTCACACAAAGATCAACTGGAGAAGAAAGATGCACCATTGAAAGAGGTAGAAAAACATTTTTCTCCTTTTTCTCTTGAAAATGAAATTACCAAATTGAAAGTCTCCATTCATCTAACTGAAATAGTTAATATTGATCAATACAAAGTTCAAGTTTCTAAGTTTCTTAGGTTTGATCAAATGTCTGACATGGTTAATGTGAGTGATGATCACCCTGAGCTTCTTTTTGGTCTTGTTGTTGATGGCGATCTAGAAGATAGTGAAGTCCCTATGTTTTATCTAAGCCTCAAAATCCATGAATTTATCCTCCATAATTCCATTCTTGATTCTAGAGCCTATCAAAACCTCATTTCCAAGGCCATTATGGACATATTAGGACTGGATATCACAAGACCTTATCATGATCTTTACTCATTTAATTCAGGGAGGGTGAAATGTCTTGGCCTCATCAAGGACCTAGTGGTTTCATTAGAGAAAATCCCAGCCAAGAATGTACTCATGGACCTTGTTGTGGCTGATATCCCACCCAGATATGGAATGTTTATTTCTCATTCATGGGGAGTGAAGCTTAGAGGTACCTTGCAACTTTACTTTTCATATGCTACCATTCCTATCTTTGGACAACTTAGGAAACTATACCAAGAAAGTAAGATGAAGTACATGATCAGCAGTCAAGAAAAGCCAAATAACCATCCTATACATGTTGTTCATGAAAATTTAGAGTCCTTTATCTTGTTCAATGATGAATTTTCAACATCTTCCAAAGTTTTTATTGAAGAAAAAACAGAAAATTCTGAATTTTTAAATTTTGTTTTAGAATTGGCTAATGCAGAAATTTGTAAAAAAGTGCCGAATGATTTGGAAACAAGTGCATCACCTAAAAAAAGAGATAAAACAGTGAAAGAAACAGAAGTTTTTGGTACAACAAAAGTCTCTCAAGCAGCAAGCAAAGTTCAGCCATCCGATTTACAGTTTCCGAATGAGGAAAGTAGTTTGTGGAATATGGACTTCAATGGAGATTTGGGAAAATAAGGGGTTGGAATTGGAGTGTGGATTCCCAACCTTGTAAATCAGTCATTAAAAATTCCTCCCAATTTTTGAATGTCCTCCTACAAGTTGGTTTTTGAATGTTCAAACAATGAAGCTGAGTATGAGGCTTTGATATCTAGTCTGAAAATTCTCAAGAAGCTAGGTGCCAAAAAGATTTCTGTATATGGCGACTCCGCGTTAGTAATTGTAGAAATTATACAACAAGCATGTATATCTTGGATTCACCCAAACCAAAAATGTACTAAATTTAAATACTGAATCACTTCTACAAATATTTTGCGTAATTAAAAACACAATCGCTAATCACATGAACATGAAGAAATATCAATCACACACAACACAAATAATTTTCTGGGGAAAGCTTACAGCTAAAAACCCCACTATCTTCTATTGTATATTAAGCATGGATCATGAAACAATTACATAAAAAATTATTCTCACAAGAGCCCTCCAGTACATCAGCTAATTGTCTCACACTGTCATATGCAAAACTGACCAACACATAGACAATTCTCAGCCTCCAGACAACTTGCCTTGCTTGTGCAATCCCTGATGGTAAAGATCCCTAAAATATAGGAATTCTTGCCTTCCTTGATTGTGAAAGTGTCACGGGCACTCCAATGGGTGTTTTCCTGCATGTGTGCAAGCAGATAATCCTACAACTGATAGTTAACCTCCCTTTCATGTAGAACTCAACTGGGTCTCCACTGGATCTGGCATGCATGCAACTAATAATAGTAAATCCTTAGTGGCATGTGAGATCACTGATTGTGAATTAATTAATATTTAATTCACTGAATATCTCACTAGTGTATCTTCAGTTACAACTAGCACAACTGAGTTTAACTCACTTAACTGAGTTAAACTATTTACAACTTGCACCAACTCATGCACCACTGCACTTCGAACTCTGTTACAACTAGAATTACTCTACATGTCCCACCAACCAACCTCTAACTCGAAATCCACTAGATAACTGAATTTATCACTTTCAGTTAACTCATTCAAGTCCACATTGAGAATAGATTATAGTCTAATTTCCATCTTAATTAAGGGATAATAAAAATAGACATGTTCCCAAAAATAGCACTGTGGGCCCTACCCTAGTCTGGGTGCTTAATGCAACCAAGTGATGAATGAAACCAGGTTCTTAATGCAATAGGTGTGGGTGTTGAATATTCTTGTTGAATCTCAACACTCCATCTCAACAAGAAAGGGATTATCCTTCACCCTGATCCTATCTCTATGGTATTCGAATTTGCTCCCGGTGAGCGCCTTCGTCAGAATATCTGCATCCTGATATTCTGTGGAAATGTATTGAAGCAACATGATCCTCCTCTGCACAAAATATCTTAGATGATGGTACCATATATATATATATGCTTGGACCTATCATGAAACACAGGATTAATCGAGTTTAATGCAACTCTGATTATCACAATGAATCATTTTCGGATCCATATGAGAACCAAACAAACCAACCAAGATATTTCTCATCCAGATAGCCTCACATGCAGCTTGACTTGCTGCCATGTATTCCACTTCTGCTGAACTGAGTGCCATGGATCATTGTTTCCTGTTGTACCAAGAAACTACTGTCGATCCAATGCTAAAGATTCCCCCTAATGTGCTCTTTATGTCTGATGGACTGCCAGCTCGATCTGCATCCGTGAAGCCATGCAACTTCAATCCATCCATCCTTCTGTACCATAGACCATACTCTAATATGCCCCTCAGGTATCTTAGGACATGCTTCCCCGCCTTCCAAAATATCTTGGTAGGCTTAACCATATCTTGACTCAGGTGGTTAATTTTGTAGCAAATGTCTGGTCTCATGTTCGCTAGATACATTAGCGAATCCACTAATTGTGGATAGACAATAGCATCCACTACCTCTCCATAAGTGGCATCCTCTTTCCTCCAATTTCCTGGAAGAGGAGTATCCATGGATTTGTAGCTCTCCATGTTAAACTTACCTAGTATCTCCTTTGCATACTTGCCTTGAGATACAAAAATTTCACCATCCCACTGCCATATTTCCAATCCAAGGAAATAATGAATGAGGACCATATCCTTCATTTAGAACTCCCTTGCAATATCCTCCTTGAATGAGTGTATTAGCTGCTAATCACCAGTGAAAATTAGATCATCAACATAAAAAAAATGATCAATGGCTTACCCTCAACCACAATCTGGTACATGTTTTCATCTGCTTCACTTTTGGTGAAGCCCAATCCAGTGAAATAATTGTCTATCTGAGTGTACGAAGCACGAGGTGCTTGCCTCAGCCCATACAACGCTCTTTTGAGTCTGCACACATGCGAATCACTGTTGAATATCTCAAAAACTTCAGGTTTCTCTATGTACACCTCTTCATTAATGATCCCATTGAGAAACACATTTTTCACCTCCATCTGATGAATGCGCCAGCCCATCTGCGTTGAGAGTGCAAGGATGGATCTTATGGAAGAGTACCTTGCGACAGGCGCAAAAGTCTCATCATAATCTATCCCCTCGATCTATGAGAATCCCCGGGCCACAAATCTAGCCTTGTATTTCTCCACACTCCCATCAGTAGCTTTCTTTACCTTGTATATCCATCTTGATCCAACCACTAATTTTTTGACTGGTCTTGGGACTATCTCCTATGCAATTTTATTGACAATGGAGTCATACTCCTCCACTATTGCATCAATCCAAGTAGGCTGCTGCACTTCTTCCTGAAAGGAAGATGGTTCAGTCATAATACATTTGCTCATAAGAACTATGTATCCAGTGAATTGATCAGGAGTCTGTCTTTGTCTGCATTGTGAAGTAGGGGCTCCTACATTCTATGCAGCATCAAGTCTCAGCCTATCAACTTTCATGGTGTGCCTTCTGCCATTTCTGATGGATGGCTCTACATGAGTGATTTCCTCCACTCCATGAACCTCCTCATGTGGCTGATCTACATCTTGAGACTCATCCTTGGGAACCAACAGTTCCTCCTCTGCATGTAAGTCCAACTCCCTCTCAAGGGACAACCACATGGATTTCCCCTCATCAAATTTGATATCCTGTCACACAACAGTCATTCTACTATTTGGAAAATACGCATGATAATTATGGGGTGTTTTAGTGTACCCCACCAAAATACCAACCTCAGTTGTTAGTTCCAGCTTCTTCTTGGCATCCTTGGTCACATGCACATAAACAGATGAGCCAAAAATCTTAAAGTGTGAAACATCGTGTTTCTTACCAGTGAAAGCCTCTTCAGGTGTACTCATGCCAAGTAATCTATGAGGACAACGGTTTTACACATGTAACTTTGTATTGCATGCTTCCACCCACAAATGCATCGCTAGTCCTTAATCATGCAAGATCACTTGTGCTGCACCTACAATAGTTATTTTCTTCCTCTCCGCGATCCCATTATGCTATGTGTTATGATGCGCTATGAGCTCTCTTTGAATTCCTTATTTGATGCAGAAGTTCTTGAATTAGTTAGAGATGTATTCTCCACCATTATCACTCCTAAGAGCCTTTAATTTATTCCCCCAATCTTTCTCCACCAGTGCCTTAAACTCACATAACTTAGAGAATTTTTTATATTTCTTCTGCATGAATAAGATCCAACACTTACGAGAAAATTCATCAACAAAGATTACATAGTACTTATGTTTTTTTGTTGAAGAAACCAAAGAAAGGACCACACACGTCTATGTGAACTCTCTCAAGGATCCCCAAAGCTCAGTTATCCTTCTCATGAAATGTGGCATTTATATATTTTCCCATAGTACATCCCTTGCATATATATGACTACGCAAGTGTACCTCTGGGAAGTCCAGTAGAAATCTATTGCATGACTTTCAAGGCTCCATGGTGAAGATGGCCCAATCATCTGTGCCATAATTTTCCCTCATCCTTGCTCACCACTTGATCTGCCTTGCCCATAATTGCTACGTACCCATCTACCTCCAGCTTGTAGATATTCTTAACTTGAATCCCTATCCTCTTGGCTTGAACCATTGTTTTATGTTGCAGGAAAGCTTTTCCATCACTAAAAACAACATCATAAGGCTCTATCCTCCAACATTGCGACTGAGACTAAATTACATCTTTTAAGGTACATGCATTACATCTTTTAATTGAAATGGTTTACCTGACTCCCTCTGAAAGGCTCTATCCTCCAACATTGTGACTAAGACCAAATTAGGGTACATGCATCACATATTTTAATTGAAATGGTTTACCAGACTCCCTCTGAAAGGTAATGGTACCAATCCCGATAGCACTCTACCGTCCGTCGTCGCCCATTTCAATATGTATCTGGAGATATTTCTCCTCCGAGTCACGGAAAAGTTCCTTATCTTCTGTCATGTGAAGGAATCGCCACTATCCAAATACCACACAGATCCCAATGCACTAGACACTATGCATGTGCTCAATGATAATTCAAGCTCAAATTGCGAGGCAAGGGCCTCACCAGCTACAGATCCAGCAACCTTCTTGTTATTCTTCTTTTGTGGAAAGTTAGTAGAAAAATTCCCATGCTCGTAACATTGAAAACATTTCACCTTGGAAATGTCCTTCTTCTTGCCATTCTTGGACTCGGATTTGGAATGGAATTTCTTCCCCTTCCCTTTCCTCACCTTGGTAGCCAAAGCACAATCCTCTTCATCCTCATTCTTAGATGAAGATCCATCTCTGGTGTTTCATATGAACTCCTCCTGCACCAAATCCGACCATAGTCATTCCCAATTTGGCAATTTTTCCCTTCCATTGACAGAGTCTTGATAACTGTGCCAACTCTTGGGAAGTCCTTGTTGAATTTTGTAACAAGAAACAGTGAAATTGGCATCCAGAAACAACATCCTTGATCCTAGTGAAAATTAAGCACTGACACTAGGTGGGGCCCACACAGGCTATTTTTAGGTGGATGTCTATTTATAGATGCATGAAAAAATTATATTTATAGATGAGGTCTATTTATAGATGTATGTGCAAGTTCTATTTATAGATTGCATGTCTATTTATAGATGCATGTCGGCTATTATTATCCCTTGATATTAATTGGACAATAAAAAATAATCTATTCTCAATGAGCACTTGGAAATAGTTAATTGAAGTGGAAAACCAGTTAGCTTTAGGAATTTCGAGTTGAGTGGTTGGTTGGTGGGACATGCAAGTGGAATTAGTTGTAACAGAGTGATTCTAGTTTTAACGGAGTTGGAAGTGCAGCTATGAGAGTTGTAAAGTAGTTTAGCTCAGTTAAGTGAGTTAAAATCAGTTGTTCTAGTTGTTTGAAGATACACTAGTGAGAGATCAAGTGAATTAATTATTAATTAATTCACAATTAGTGGTCTCACATGCAACTGAAGATTTACTACTATTAACTACATGCATGTTAGATCCAGTGGAGACCCAATTGAGATGTAGGTGAAAGTGACATATTGACTATAAGTTGCGACATTATCGATTTCACACATGAAACGACACACACATTGGATGTGCCTATGAGGATTGCATAGTCAAGGCAGGAAAAAATAATTCATTCAGGGGTTCTTGATGATCAGGGATTGCACAGTGGAGGCAGGTTGTCTAGAGACAGTAAATTGGCTAAGGAACTTGCTCATCTTGTATGACAGAGTGAGAAAATTGTATGATTTCCTAAGAACTCCTCGATTGGAGCTTTGTATGTAATTTTTTCATGATCCATGATATATACATAATATATGATAGTGGGGTTTTTAGCTTTATGCTTTCCTGGTAAATTATTCGTGTTATGTGTGATTGATCTTTCTTCGTGATATTTCTATTGCCGATTGTGTTTTAAATTCCGCAAAGATTTTGTAGAAGCGATTTTGTATTTAACAATGGCATATAATTGTTAGATCATGAGAATCCAGGAAATACACATATTGTATAATTTCTACATGGTATCAAAGCACAAAAGATTGCAATTTTGAAGAAGGATCTAAGTTTTTTGGTTGAAAGAATTTGAATTTGCAGAAATACTTTCTTGGCGCTATAACTGAGTTAACATAGAAATGGCTTTCAATGGCTTGAGGTTAGAGTATGCACTCAAGGGAGGCTCGAACTACATTTCTTGGAAGGACAGGATGGAGGCAGTACTCGAAGATAATGGCTTGAAGGAATTCTTGACAATGATGTTCTTAAGCCTACTTCGACAGATGCTGCATTACTTGATGCATGACAAAATAAAGTGGAAAAGGCGAGGAGGATTCTATTGGAAGGAGTACAATACCACATCATCTAAAGCCTTCATGGGAAAGCCACACCATATGCTATGTGGAAGGCTTTGACACATCTATTCCAAAGCAGCAACAACCATAGGAAATTGGTGCTCAAAGATAAACTCAAGAAGATCAAGATGGAAAAGAACGACACTATTCCGGTATACTTAACAAAGTTTTTCCAATGTCGGGATGAGCTTCGGAGTGTAGGAATAAGTGTTGCTGATGATAATTTGGTGAGCTTGTATCTCTTGGGACTTCCTAAGAGTTGGCACAGTTATGAAGACTCTGTCAATGGATGGGAAAAATTTCCGGATTGGGAACGACTGTGGTCGGATCTGGTGCAGGAGGAGTTCAGGTGAAACACCAGAGATGGCTCTTCATAAAAGCATGATGATGAAGAGGATTGTGCTATAGCTGCCATGGAAAAGAATGGGAAGGGGAGGAAATTCCATTCTAAATTTGAGGCTGGTGAATATGGAAAGGAGCACAACATGTCTAAAGTGAAGTGTTTTCACTGTCACGAGTATGGACATATTGCCACAAATTGTCCACAAAAGAAGAAGAAAAAGATGGTTTTTGGAGCTGCAACTGGTGAGGATCTTGCCTTGCAATTTGAGCTTTAATTCTCATTGATTTCATGCATGGTGTCAAGTGCATTGGGATTGGGGTGGTACTTGGATAGTGGTGCTTCCTTTCACATGACAGGAGATAAGAAAATTTTTAGTGACTTGGAGGAGAAAGATCTCCAAATGCATATTGAGTTGGGCGACGATGGATGATACAGTGTGACTGGAATTGGTACCATTAATTTTAGAGGGTGTCAGGTAAACTCTTTCATTTAAAAAATTTAATGCATGTACCAGGTTTGAAGAAAAATTTAGTCTCAGTCGCAATGTTAGAGAATAGAGGCTATGATGTTGTCTTTAGTGAAGGAAACATTTTCCTACGACAAAAAGAAATAGGGAAAGCCAAGAAGGATGGGATTCAAGTTAAGAATATCTATGGACTTGATGTAGATGGGATTTCTACAGAGCCTCCTACTGTTGGGAAGTGTGATAAAGCCATCCAATTGACCCTTGAGAGGGATTAGGATTTGCATGTAGGTAAGAGTGAACCTTGGGATGTGGAGCAACCAAAAGATATCATGGAGTGGAAGCAACCACTCATGCAAGGAAATTTTGTGCCAGATGGGCAGAGGAAGTGCATGTAGCTATACCACTAGGTGAGAGGCAGGGAGACATGCATGGATAATCCTAAGAAGAAATTTATGGGCAGGATTCATTGAGATGGTGTGGATCTCATGAATCGAACCTAGCTACGAGGAGCCCACAGAGCAATAGTAGCATGATCAGTTGGATTTATGCAGTCAAATGTCATGAGGACATGAAATCAAAGTGATAGTGTTAGATACTAGAGCACGAATTAGAGTTGATAGCAAGTGCAGAGTGCATGGATGCAGAGGTCAAAAACATAGTGGATCCAGAAGACATGTGCAGTTGGTACCAACATAAGTCAGAAGAATTTGATGACAGATGCATTATAATGATTCAATTTTTTGGAGGCTATTCAATTTCAGAAGTGTTGCATGCAAAGATTGCAGGGCACATGCATGGAGTTGCATTTCGCATGCAAAGGACATTCCTTTCTTGTTGAGAGGGAGTATTGAAGTTTGCAACAAGAAATAGTGAAATTGGCATCCGGAAACAACATCCTTGATCCTAGTTAAAATTAAGCACATGCACTAGGTGGGGCCCACACAAGATATTTTTAGGTGGATGTCTATTTATAGATGCAAGAGAAAATTATATTTATAGATGAGGTCTATTTATAGATGTATGTGCAAGCTCTATTTATAGATTACATGTCTATTTATAGATGCATGTCGGCTATTATTATCCATTAATATTAGTTGGACAATAAACAATAATCTATTCTCAATGAGCACTTGGAAATACTTAACTTAAGTGGAAAATCAGTTAGCTATAGGAATTTTGAGTTGATTGGTTGGTTCGTGGGACATGCAAGTGGACTTAGTTGTAACATAGTGATTCTATTTGTAAGAGAGTTGGAAGTACAATTATGAGAGTTGTAAAGTAGTTAAACTCAGTTAAGTGAGTTAAACTCAATTGTGCTAGTTGTAACTGAAGATACACTAGTGAGAGATCAAGTGAATTAATTATTAATTAATTCGCAATCAATGGTCTCACATGAAACTAAATATTTACTAGTATTAACTACATGCATGTCAGATCTAGTGGAGACCCAGTTGAGATGTAGGTGAAAGGGACAGATTGACTATCAGTTGTGACATTATCGGTTGCACACATGCAATGACACACACATTGGATGTGCCTATGAGGATTGTGCAGTCAAGGCAGGAAAGAATCATTCATTAGGGGGTTCTTGACCATCAGGGATTGCGTAGTGGAGGCAGGCTGTCTGGAGACACTAAATTGGCTAAGGAACTTGCCAATTTTTGTATGACAGAGTGAGAAAATTGTATGATGTAATGAGAGCTCTTGGATTGGAGCTTTGTATATAATTGTTTCATGATCCATGATATATACATAATATATGATAGTGGGGCTTTTAGATTTATTCTTTCCTGGTAAATTATCTGTGTTATGTGTGATTGATCTTTCTTCATGATGTTTCTATTGGCGATTGTGTTTTAAATTCCACAAAGCTTTTGTAGAAGCGATTCTGTATTTAAAAATGGCATATAATTGTTAGATCATGAGAATTAAGGTGATACATATTTTTTATTAAATTTCTACAGTCCTAGGAGAGCCAAGCTCACCAAATCATCATCAACAACTATTATTCCAATGCTCCCCAATTCATCCCGACATTAGACAAAATTTGTTAGATATTTTGGAATGGTGTCGCCCTTTTCCATCTTGATCTTCTCGAGTTTATCTTTGAGCGCAAATTTCCTATGGTCGCTGCTTCTTTGGAATAGATCCGTCAAAGCCTTCCACATTGCATATGGTGTGGCTTTCTCGTGGAGGCTTGAGACAATGTGGTCTCGTACTCGCTCCAATAGGATCCTCCTTGCCTTTGCCACCTTCTTTTTCCATGCATCAATATTTTCATCATCTGTAGCATGTGGCTTAGGAAAATCTTTGTCAATGAATTCCTTCAAGACATTGTCTTCGATTACTGCATCCATCCTATCCTTCCAAGTAATGTAGTTTGAGATGCCCTCGAGTGCATACTCTAACCTCAAGCCATTGAACGCCATTTTGATCTTGAATCAGCTGTACCACCAAGAAAGTCTTTCTGAAAATTCAAATTCTATCTAGTCACAAAATTAGCTCTTGCTTCACTTCTGCAATTTCTTGTGCTCTGATACCATGTAGAAATTATACAACAAGCATGTATATCTTGGATTCACCCGATCTAACAATGTACTAAATTTAAATACTGAATCGCTTCTACAAATATTTTGTGGAATTAAAAACATAATCGCTAATCACATGAACATGAAGAAAGATCAATCACACACAACATATATAATTTCCTGGGGAAAGCTTACAGCTAATAACCCCACTATCTTATATTTTATATTAAGCATGAATTATGAAACAATTACATACAAAAATATTCTCACAAGATCCCTCCAGTACATCAGCTAATTGTCTCACATTGTCATATGAAAAACTGACCAACACATAGCCAATTATCAGCCTCCAGGCAGCCTGCCTTGCTTGCGCAATCCCTGATGGTAAAGATCCCTAAAATATAGGAATTCTTGCCTGACTTGACTGCACAAGTTTCATGGGCACTCCAATGGGTGTTTTCCTGCATGTGTGCAAGCAGATAATCCTTCAACTGATAGTCAACCTCCCTTTCACATAGAACTCAACTGGGTCTCCACTAGATTTTGCATGCATGCAGGTAATAATAGTAAATCATCAGTTGCATGTGAGATTGCTGATTGTGAATTAATTAATATTTAATTCAAAGAACCTCTCACTAGTGTATTTTCAGTTACAACTAGCACAACTGAGTTTAACTCAATTAACTGAGTTAAACTATTTACAACTTGCACCAACTCATGCACCACTGCAGTTCGAACTCCTTTACAACTAGAATTTCTCTGGCATGTCCCACAAACCAACCTCTAACTCGAAATACACTAGCTAACTGAATTTATTACTTTCAGTTAACTCATTCAAGTCCACATTGAGAACGGATTACAATTTAATGTCCATCTTAATTAAGGGATAAGGAAAATAGTCATGCACCCAGAAATATCATTGTGGGCCCCACCCTAGTCTGGGTGCTTAATGTAACACTAAATGAAACCACGTGCTGAATGCACTAGGCATGGGTGTTGAATCTTCTTGTTGAATCTCAACAGTAATAAATCAAGTCAAAGGGGAATACCAGGCCAAGCATCCAAGGATGCAAGATTATCTAAATGTAGTGCTATACATCCTCAAGACATTCCCTGAGTACACTTTATCATTGATCCCAAGGGACAACAATGTTATTGCCGATTCTCTTGCTACTTCAGACAACGTGTTAAAACTTACATTGTATCCTAATAAGAAGTATGACATAAATTTCAAACACCGCCCTGCTGTCCAAGACAATGTTCAGCATTGGCAAGTTTTTCAAGATGATAAACAGATCATCAACTTATATCAGATAGAAGAGAAATTTGTGAATTCTGAAATAGATAACCAATGCTATGAATATGACCAAGAAATCCATGCAACAAAGATAAAAATGCTTCAACTAAAATATAACTCTATTATCAGAGGTTTTGTACCTTTGGAAGATATTTTTGATCAAGATGATGTTGCACACAAACCAACCATGTTACCGACATAAGTGGGAATGGAAGATCTCAATCTTGGCACTTTGGAAAAGCCAAAGATGGTAAAAATTTCAAAATATTTGAGTGCAGAAATGAAAGGTAAATATGTAGCGGTTATGTCTCAATTTGCTTATGTATTTTCTTGGGAATATTCTAATTTTAAAGTCGATGATAAGAGTATAATTCAACATACCATTCCCTTGAAGCCGGATCAAAAAAATTTCCACCAGAAGCTAAGAAGAGTGAATCCTAAGTTGTTTCCCTCTATTCAAAAGGAGGTAAATATATTTTTTATAGTTGGTATCATAGTGCCTCTTCGATTTTCAAATTGGATGTCTAATCTAGTGCCACTGAGGAAGAAAACAAGAGGGATTCACTTGTGCATTGATTTCAGAAATCTGAACAAAGTGTCATTGAAGGACAATTACCCACTACCGAATATGGAATATATTCTTCAAAGGGTAGTTGGATCTTCTAGAGTTTCATTGCTGGACGGATACTCTCGCCATAGTCAGATTCTTTTCCATTAAGATGATTAAGAAAAAACAACCTTCACAACACCTTGGGGTACCTTCATGTATGCTAAAATGCCTTTCGGATTGAAGAATGAAAGGGTCACTTTTCAGCGAGCAATGGAAATTTCTTTCGCCAATTAAAAGGATGTATTTTTGGTCATTTATATTGACGATATCATTTTTTTTTCCAAGACATATGAGCAACACTTACAACACTTGAAAATCATTTTTTAGAGATGTAGAAAGTTTGGCATATCGTTGAACCCAAAGAAGAGTCTTTTCGCTATGGAGGAAGGTAAATTGTTGGGCCATATCATATCAAAAGATGGACTTAGGATAGATCCTTCAAGGATTGAAGAAATTCAAACCTTGGACTATCCTAGGAGAAAAAAGAAATTAGTAATTCAATGGAAAAATCAATTTTTTGAGAAAGTTTGTTCCCAATCTTTCTGGACACTTAAGGCAAATTAATGACATTATAAAGAAAAATAGTGAAGTAAAATGGTCTGAAGAGGCAAAGAAATAATCCAATCAAGTTAAGTTGGATTTATCTCATGCTCCTATCCTTATTAGTCCGGATTATACACTTGATTTTATCATTTGCCTTGGAGCATACTCTTGTTGTTGTCCTCATGCAAAAGAAAAATTATAATACAGAGAAACCCATTTCCTTATTAAGTAGAACCATAAGAGACACAGCCTTGAATTAAAACATCATTGACAAACATGCCTTGGCGTTAGTCAAATATTTGAAGGAGTTCTAGGTCTACATTCTTCATTCTCATGTCATTGCATATGTTCCAAATGCTGCTGTCAAAGATGTGCTTACATAGAATGATACTGAAGGGCGGCGAGGTAAATGGATTACTGCTATGTTATAATATGAATTGGAGATCAAGCCCACAAATCTGATCAAAGGACAAGGCTTGGCAAAGTTTATGGAAGATTCAAATCTCCATGCCTTTGATATCAATTTTATTGTTGCATTATCTAAAGAACAAGATGCAGAAACATTACTTGAGGTATCTGAAATTTTATCTCTATGGCCTTAGTATGTTGATATAGTACATGTTTTGCAACACTTGAATCCTCCTCCTAGCTTTCCAAGTAATAAGGCTAGATCTTTGAAGTTAATAGCTCTTAAGTACTACATTCTTAATGGTGTTTTGTATTGGAAAGATCCGAGTGGAGTGTTGCTGAATTGTTTGGTTGAAGGAGAAGTTGAAAAAGTAATGACAGATTTTCATAAAGGTGACTGTGGTGGTCATATTTATTGGAAGACTACAACTAATAATATCTTGAGGGTGGAATTCTATTGGGAAATTTTATTTTCTGATGTTTATAAAACATTCATGAGCTTTCATGAATGTCAAATATTTCAGGGAAAGAGGAAGCTCTTGCCTTTGCCTTTAAAAAAAATTGAAGTGAAAGTGCCATTCTAGCAGTGGGTACTTGAATTCATTGGCGATATCCATCCTCCATCATCAACTCAACACAAATGGATACTCACTGCCATAGATTATTTCACCAAATGGATTGAAGCCATCCCCACGAGGCAAGCTACTAACACTGTTATCATTCAGTTTCTTGAGAACAATATTCTATCTTTTTTTAGTTGTCCACAAAAGATCATCAATGATAATGCATCTTCCTTCAAGTCCAATAAAATGATTGACTTTTGTCACAAGTATCACATTAGGCTTGGTCATTCAAAAAAATAGTATCCTTAGGGAAACATGCTTGCTGAATCGTCAAATAAATCTTTGGTGAACATAATCAAGAATATGTTGCAAGAAAACAGGAGGAATTGGCACAAGAATCTCACCAATGCTCTATGGGTGGATAGAGTTAGCACTAAGAGATCAATCATCATGCCACCTTTCCATATCATATATGGTGTTGATATGGTGTTCCCTACTTCTCCAGCTGTAGCTATGATGAAAATTCTACAAGAGATCGAAAATGAGCCTAATGAAATTCAACAAAGAATCAACCATATGACCCATCTACAACAATCAAGAGATGAAGTCTTCAGCCATAATTCAAAAATTAATGAGAAAATCAAAAGGATCTATGATAGGAAGACTAAAATTGATGATTTCAATCTTGGAGATGTTGTTCTTTGTTGGGATTCCTGGAATGAAGATAAGAGTAAGCATGGAAAGTTCAACCATCTATAGAAAGGACCTTTCAAGATCATTGCATTCAGAGGTAAAAAAACATTTCTAATAGATTATATTGAAGGGAAATAAGTGTTGGGAGGACCAATCAATGGTAGATTCCACAAACACTATCTAACTTGATCATTGAAGAAGAGATTCACTATCATTGTACATATTATTTTAATTTGATGTCCCAACAATAAGGAAGTTGTTGCAGAATTTTGAAGCCCGAGGAGAAGGCCATGATAATTCTACATTCATCTCATGTTTTCTTTCAAAAAGTTCAAAAATTTTCAGTCAGTTGTTAAGTCAGAGTCAAGTCAGTTTTTTCTAGTCAAATTCATTTCGAGATTTAGTTCATCATTTCCAGTTTGTCAAAGTTTTTCAAAGTCCAGTTTGACTCCATCGCCCAATGGTAATGCTACCTACTCTACGATGTTCTTGAAACCTTCTAAAATAGCTGCCATCCCCAACTAGAGCCAATGTTAGACCAAGTATGTCAATGATCAAATAAATCTTTTAGTTGTTTTCCAAAAATCCATAGGTCAATTTTTTTTACTTTTTCAAACAAGTTCTTAGAAAATAATTTTGGACACTGAAGAGGTTTAAATCATGTATGTTTCTCCTTCATTTCATTCATCGCAACCATAATTGTCAAGGTCATTTCCATCATAAACCAGTTTCAAGGTCACCATTTCCATCGTCATCTTTTAAAGAGGTCTAGGGTTAGGTCACTCCATTTCATATAGGTCAATGTCTAGGTTCATCTCTACCTTTGGAAAAATCTTCAAATTTTCACTTAAAACAATGAAACAACCCTCCATTCCACTCATAAAACCTTAAGGAAGGAGAAATAATGTTTATGAAGATGAAATAAAGGCCATATCTCTTGTTTCATATGGCTCAAGTTCCAAAAAATTTCAAAGTGGCTCATTCCTATCTCACTGTCTCATGAAAAATAGAAATTCATGTCTCATTGTCTTATTAAAGGATTAAAAAATCATTTTAACTGTCAAAGATCTTCAAAAGAGGTCATTTTGACCTACTGTCCCAATCAAATACATAAGGAGTCATTTCCAATCTTCAAAAACACCTTATCTTCTTTTGAAAAGGTTATATTCAATGTGAAAGTTCAAAGGTGTGAAAGTTCAAAGGTTTTAGAAAAGCAGTCTTGGTGTCTTATTTAAAAGAAGAATTTTGTCTCATTTTATCATTAAAATGTTAAACAAAAAAATCACTTCAAGTGTCGAAAATTGAAAAAGAGGTTCACTCTGTCGTCATATCTCATTTGAAAGTGTAAAAAGCCATTTCCAAGTTGAAAAAAGGGTCAAAAAAGTTATTTTAAGTGTCAAAGGGTAAAGGGGAATTTCAAAGTTTATAAAATGGAAATGTAATCTTCATTCATTCATATTTACCCTTTTGATGTATGTGAGAGAAACTCTTCACTTTATTTTCCCTCCATAGTTTCTAAAATCCAAAATCCAACACTTAAAATTACACTAAAATCACTTGTGAACCCTTTAAAAACATCCTTCTTACGCTTCTGGGCTTTCTATTACACTTTTGGACTGCGTTGTTACCCTTTTGTGGACATTGCGCACCACATTTTTACCCTTTGGAGCGCTTCACAAGTGCTACGCAGCCCATTGTTATGCTCCTGTAATCTGATGTTACGCTCCTGTAACACTGTATTACGCTCTTGTAGAGCATTGTTAAGTTTATGTTAGGTAGCATTTTCCAGTGTTTTGAGCTCGGGTAACCCTCCAACACTCAAAGATCGTGCTCCAATTCTTTGGTGTGGCCTCTATACAAGGTAAGCCTCCATCCTTTGCTGGTGTTTGGATTGAATGTTGAAGATTTTGAAATATTTCATGCTCATTTAATGTTGTCTCCATATGTTCACTATCATACATATAAAAATTTTATTATGACAAACCCTATCCTACCCATTAACTGAACCCTAACCCCATCATATAAACCCTAAACCATACATCCTATGCTTCACCACCACACTCCTATCATCTACACTACCATTCCTAACATGCCTAATACAATCAAACCCTAATTCTAAGCTATTTTCCACAGTGAAAATAGTGAAAACCTTGGGGTTGACTGTGTTTTAGGCTTTTGACCATCCTACACCCATCCATTTTCCCTCATTCCACCTGCACTGTGGAGCTAAGCTGCCATATTCCTCACTGAATTTTCATTAATTTTTTTAATTAGCTCCATAGCCCTTGTTTCACCTTCTTAACCTAAAAAACATTTTACACTAGTTTTTCCCACAGTCTAAATTGGGAATTTCCTGTGTTTTGAGGTTATGACCACCCTAAAATTACCCATTTCTTTTCATTCCACTTTCATTGTGGAGTTAAGACACTACCATATCCACTCAATTTTTCTTAGAATTTTTACTTAACCCCATGACCACCATTTCATCTTATCAACTTACCCTACTATTGCACAAGCTATTCTCACAGTAAAAATTGGGAATTTACTGTGTTTTAGGAATTTTGACACCTTCCTCACTCTCATTTTCTCTCATTCCACCTAAAAATTGAAGCTAACACACAAAATGACCTACTCAATTTTTTCTAGAATTTTTCTCAGCTTCAAGGCCCTTCATTCATCCACCAAACTCACCCTTTCCTACACTATGTTTTTCCATATTTCCATTCATTCACTCATTTCATTAACACCCTAGGGTTTTCATGATTCTAGTGACAGAAAAAATAGAAAGTGACAAGAAAATATTCAAAGGAGGTCACCACCTCAGGCTTGAACCATTCACCATGCATGAGATTAATACTTCGCCATTAGACAGAAGGTGCTTTGAAAGAGCTCAGTGTTTGACATTTTGTGAAAGGCTTATGGAAGGGGGGTACCATCTTCAATTGTCCAACCTATTTGAAACAAGCTAAAATATGGGAAAGGTCACTCTTGTAGGTATGTATATCATCCTATAATCTGACCTAATTGCTTCAGCTACAGGTATTCCTTCTCATGGAGAGCAATGGTTCAAAGGCATTGACCTAGATATTGAAAACTATAGGAAATTCCTCAAGCCTGATGCTAGAGAGGATCGATAATTTATTTTTCCTTTCAGACACCTTAGAAACAAGTATTATCCTCTAATGATGTTCATAATGAATTACTTCACATGTGAAGGAATATTCTCTAGTTTGTAAAGGTATCACATAAGGATTTTGATGCATTTTACCTCAGTCAAAACACTTTATTTGCCACACTATTTGTATAGGAGCTTGATTAAGATGGCTGAGAAGGTTCAAATAGAAGTGAAGATCATCACACTATTATTTTTCATCATGGCCTAATCAAGCTCATTGTGTTGCATCACTTTTCCTCCATAAACATTGTTGTCAACCCTAGACACCAGCCCTTTGAGTTGTGAAAGACATTCGTTGCCTAGGACATCTTATCATCAAGGAGCATATGATATAACACGGGAAATTACTCGTGAAAAGGCTCTCATACTATCTTTAGTAAAAGGAAGGTTTAATTTTTAATGGAACCATAGTATTCATAAACTCATACGTGATAGAAAAGGAACACTACGGAGGCAAAGATGTGAATTCTCAATATAGATGTACTGTGAAAAGTTTCAAAGGCAACTTTATATAAGGAGGGTTGGATTAGAAAATGCTTCACAGATATAAAAAAATCGAGACGGTATTTTGACGTGTATGAAAAAATATGAAGGAATACTAACCACTAATAAGATGAAATCCCATAAACGGATCTAAACATGAGATGGGCTTATGATAATAAGAATCCATACATGTCTATTTCTAACTTTTAAAAAATAACATCCCATAGCACTTAATATAGAAGAAGCATGGATGAAGTGGAAAATGAAACAACATATCATGGTCGAGCCATATTTAAAGCGCTAGACGAAAGTTCAACATAAGTATCTAATTGTGATATAAATTCATACCAGAACCAGTGAGCTACTCGCATTCCGTAGCATGATACAAGAGAGATGGAAATAGTGAAATGAACAGTTAAACTATATCACATAAAGTGAGTTACTGACTATAAAACGCATAAGACTAGAATTCTCATTAAAAAGATAGAAGACTCTTTCTCATCGAGACCCAATGGGCTCTTCACATTTGTATTAAAGCTTCCACAAAATGCATACAAAAACTCTTTCACAACAATTTCTTTAAAAAATTTGGACCTTTTCTTAGTGTTTGCTTCTCTCGCTTTTATAACCATCGATTTCTATGCGTGAGAAGATATTTTGGGAAAATATCTTCTCACGTGTGCTAGCATGTTGTTGCGGATGTCTAAATCAAAACATACAAATGATGATGAGAAAAAAAATGCCTCTCATCATCTTACAATGGCAACAAAAATGGTTTCTAATTTGAAATGTAACTGGATTGATCGAACTAAGTAAATGCACGAGGAGTAAATCCCAGAAGATTTCACTCAAGAAATGACAAAGTGGAGGAATATACGGTAAAAAGACCACACAGAGCCTGTCATGACTTATTATTGTTGTTTGATGAAGTGGAACCACCTTGCTCGCATCTTGGTGAAAGAGATATCGATTAGTCATGGGAAGAGATGGCCTTCGGTGTTGGAGCATGCGTACTCACCGGTGGTGGGAAAAAAGCTGGCCTTTCCTACTTTGGAGGGTCCCGTATGACGGGCCTTGATAGTCATGATCCATTGTCTTGGATGTGGAGATGCCTCTCGCATCTTTTTCTGTGCTTCTTGGGCATGGAGGATGCGTCATCCTCAGCGTCGAGCCAATCGTGATTGGCTGTGTGAGGGCCCTGCCGATGTTTCTTTGGAGTCTATCATGGGTCTGTAAAGCCGTTCCTACGTTGCCGATGTCAAAACATAGATATGACTCGCTTGGCTGTGCTTTGGTCTTCAAAGCTCGCGCTTCTTCCTTTGGACCTTTGGATTAAGCATTAATTATTCAATAACAGGCTTTTAATTCTTCTAACCCATCTCTCGTTACTACTATAATTCTTTGCTACAATAACCCTCTCTGCGCGTTCTCCGGGAATCACAGTGACGTGATTATGGAACCTAGAGTGAATTCATCACTCTGTAACACCTCGCTACTAATACGATAAAATCGTTAAGAAATCAAGAGAGTAGCAGAGAATGTATGAAGGCCTATAGGAATGGTGGCGAGAATGAGTGAAAATGGGAGAAGAAATGATAATTAGTGTAAATCCCTAGAGTTTTTAAGTCACCGCAGAAAATACAAAGGGAAATGGATCGAACGCATGGAATTAGGCCTTTGATGGTGGGACCGTTGGGGCGGAGGGTGATTAAATGTGGTAGTCGTTGGATCGCGGGTTGAATGTATCGATCACGATTAGACTCGGAGGATTACGATCACAGGGAGGTAGCTGGGCTTTAGCCAGTATCAAGAACTTTCGATTGCGATTATGTGAGCGGTAGTTGCGATTATGCGAGTGGTTCGTAGGATCGCAGTGATGGATCAGCGGTGGGAGATTACAATCGAAGGACCTCAAATCGGGGAGTGCAGTGCGAGCGAGCACACTTTAAAAGTTGCGATTGTGATTGTGCGCGGTGGTGCGATGGGTGTGACATGATTCGTGTGGACCGTTAGATCTATTAAAATCAACGAAGCGAGATTGCTTCAAAAGGGCCGACAGACTTAACACTATCGCATCGGGACTTTCATGGTTTACAAAGGAAAAAGATGTTTCCGCTCCGATTCTCCGATGCAATTGACAGTGCCCAGGCCGTAAGCACTTGGTCACTAGGGACGCTAGGCATATGGGGGAAGTAGTTAGGGGTCTGGCCGAAAAGGGGCTAAGCCCCATATGTGAGAAGTGGGGTTTTTGGGCCTAATTTCAATGCGTTTTAAAAGCGTCATGAAAGGGGTCTAGGTAGGGAGAATAAGGGGTTTTCCAAGCCAAACAAAGGGTGATTTGTAAGGTTCAAAGGGAAAATAGGATGATTTTGAAGGGTAAGAAGGAATTAGAAGGGGGAGACAAGGGGATGAAAATAGAGGTTTAAAAGGTGTGAAATAGGGGGGAAAGAGGCTTTTGGAGGCATTCTTCGCAAAACAAAGAGGCTTAAAAGACGGGAATAGTAGTCAATGTGCAATCCATATGATCAACATTGGCTCCACGAGGGATCGACACGTTCATCCTCGGGTGCGTGTCGAGAACTTTGCGATACCACTCGTTAATCTTCCGTGTGGACACCACTCTTCGAAGGTCTCTTTTTTATTTTTCTCTCCATGATTCATCATGACACACACATCATTCAAACGAAGGTGAAAACAAAAAACTAATGTACGAGTATAATACCTCGAGCACTCTTGGCCTAAATCGTAGCGGAAGTAAGGTTTCTGAGGAATCGACCATTTACTAAAAAGGGTATCGAGCAAGTCTCCTGTCAAATTTTCCAAAGCGAAAGTGTTATTTCCCCCTTGTTCCACAATTTTAAAAAGGGCTCCAGACGAGGAGTGGGTCGAATTTACATATGTTTCCCCTTTTCGACTCTTTCGAATATCCCATCTAAGCACTAAATCCCCAACCCTCGCAACTTCTATGCTCTTGGCATGCCGATCAAAAAGGTCCTTCATCTTCTCTTGATATTCGGTTAGCTCTCTCAACTTACCCAGTTCCGTGTTTCTTCCTAACTCCACCACTGGTTGATTCTCCTTGTCACATCATCGCGGTTATTTTTGACTTTCTTGCATGAATTGGGCTACCGGGTAAGGATGTACATACGAGTGAATATCGCCCTCCCATATACTAATTCATACGGGGACTTCCCGGATCGCTCTCTCGTCGGTAATCCCGTTGGCCCAGGGCAGCGAATTTCAACTGAGAATCCCAATTTTTTCTGATTTTCGTTGACAGCCTTCTTCGATTGCCCTCACGCGTGATATTTGAAGACTCTTCCGGACCATTTCCTTGTGGAGTAATGAATCTGTAGAGTGACCCTAGCGCAATGTTATACTATTGGCGAGTCGACAAACTTTGCGAGACTTAAAGGCTTGTGCATTGTACTCCGTCACTCTCTTTGGTGCATGGGCAGCCAAATCTGGATATGATATTTTCTTCCATAAATTTCATTACCACAACATTTTTTGCATTCCTTGCGAGTATAGCTTCCACCCACTTCGTGAAATGATCGTGACAGCAATTAATATCACTTATGCGTCGACCACTTGATGGAGTGATGTATTTCACGATAAAAGTCAATTCCCCATTGCTGGAATGGTTCATCCACATGAACGATCAGGGATTGGGGCACAGCATGTGCTAACTTCTATCTTTCAGCAAATGCTTGGCATTTCTCACAGTTCTAACCCTAGGGAAAACACATCTCCAAAGAGTTTTGGGCTAGAAGAAACCGAAACGCCTTCAGATTTTGTAGCAAAGTGGCTCTCCAGCCTTATAATGACCCCCATGATTCCTTCATGAAATTCGGCCATTATACTCTCAACTCGTATTTTGTGAGACACAGGAGCGGGAGATTCCCCGAGGGATCTTGCCAACTACTGACCCATCCATTGGAAACAACGTACTTACATGATTTCAACCTTAGTGTCATCGTATTTGGCTTTGTCACATCTGGGAGGGCAGTTGAGTGTTAGAAGATATTCCACTATCTCTTTGTACCACTGATGAGGTACTTCATATGTGTCTTCTAAGTAGCTATCTCTACTCGTTGCTCTTCTTTCTTCTCGGGAATTCTCATTTTCTATCATGCAGACGTAGTTATACCCGTAGCCTAATGAGTTTGATTCTGGACAATATTTTGGCTAATCATTGTCCCTTGATCGGTTTGGTAGGACGGATGTCTAGCTCATACTCTTGTATTTTGGCAATCCATTTCCCTCTTTTCCCTTTTTCATATCTCCTTGGATAAGAATATCTTTACTGACTATTGTTGGCACAAACACAGGTGATATGGGATCGCAAGACACACATGTGAAATTCTTTAAGAGACTTCACCAAGGCATATGCATGCTTTTCTAATATGTTATATTTTAGCTACCTGCATCATGGAAAGCACCCTAACTGAAGAAAGCGATGGGCTTCTTATATACCCTTCTTTCATTTTTACGTAATAAAAAATCTTACCACTATATGAGGTGCATGCAAATGAAAATATCATGTGAAAGGTTTGGCATCTAGTTTGGTCCAAGCAAAATTAGTGCAGTGGCTTACGTCGCAAAGGCATTTTTTTATCACGGAAAAGGCCTCTCATGATTCACAGAGACCACTTTACCTCATTATGTTTCTTCAGAGCATGTCGAGTTATATGTTCTAAATATCTTTGCATAGTTAGGGATAAAACCTTCTCGAAAGATAATGTAAGCCCTAAGGGACACCCGTGCCTCCTTTTTCATTTACCGGGAAGAGAGGGAAATGCCATTTATAATTTCTACTCTCTCAGGATCTATTTTTTACCCCATCTTTGGTCACAATATGTCCCAAAATCTTAGCCTCTTCCAATGCAAATAAAGACTTCTATAGGTTGAGAGAGAGGCCATACCTTCCTCTACTTCGAAAGTGTTCTCACGAAGTGTTCAATATGTCCTACATCGTCTTTTGAAAACACAGGTAATTTCGTTGAGATAGACCACCACAAAATTATCTTGCTCCCCAAGAAAGGCAATGTCCATGGCCCTTTGAAAAGTGGCTCCTACATTAATCAGCAAAAGGCATCCCATGGCATAAATGTACCCCATGGTGTGGTGAAATCAGTCTTCTTTGGATCTTCCTGAAGTGCTGACCACACGATTAGGTAACGAGAGAATCCATCCATCATTGACATCCAAGAAGCTCCCACCCACTTTCTCGCAAAATATGATCCATCTTGGGCAGGTGGATAATTATCCTTTAAGGATTCTGAGTCGTATTCCTAAGTCGACACACAACACTTATTTCTCCATTCTTTTGAGGCTACGGGGACTAATTTTTCCACCCACTCGCAGTACCTCAATGGCACAAGTATTTTGGCCTTTCAATAAAATTCTTAATCTCTTTCTCTATGGAGTGGAGCAGCGAGAGGGTTAATCCATACAAAGCTTCGCTTGTGCGGCTTTGCATCTCCTTTCGCAGGAAACATGTGTCGCATGATGTCGATATCAAAGTTTTGTGGTCATGATAAGACCATGCAAACACATCTTTGTAGGACCGAAATAATTTCTAGTAGAGCTCTTTATACTTCTCATGAGGACTTTCTTGGACAATTTCACAATTTTCGGGGTCGCACCATCCGTGCCAAGATCTCGGGTCTTCTACCTAATTTTATTCTACCACTTTGTTTAGGTACCTTAGTGGGACGTCTTTCTTGTCAAACAATCTTTCTAGAGGCACCGATTTCCCTCTAGGTATAATGTTTCCCTTCAATTGAAACACTTTATGACTTGCCACCTTTTCCTCCCATTTGTTTTCCTCGAAAGGTTCTTGGCTCTTCTTCTTCACAAACATCTATCTCCATGTTTGAGGAATTCTCAGGTGTTTCCCTATAAATATTTTTACTTGCTCTTCATCCTCAAACACACGCTGCTGTGATGTTGTCTCTGGGATTGATGGCCGATAATGCACCTAAATTTCATATCTTAAGAGAGGATTCTAAGGTGGGATTCGGAATGTACTAGCAGCCTACTACGATGGAATCTAACCATCTTGTATTCCGCTTCTCTAGGCATAAATTGAATGTTAAATGCCAAGAAAAAAATTTCCACTCAGTGTCCCACACTTCATTCCTATAAGCCCTTAGCCTAGGATGTTTGGTTTTGACATTGATTCTTCACTTGTCTAACTACCAAGTTCCCAAATCTCCCGAGAACCTTTAAACTTTGTATATTCATGCTTCACGAGGGCATGCAGCACCCTAATAGCAGTGCTTCATATTCGGCCACATTATTATTGGCTTCATATTCTAGCTTGAAAGACAATGGGACCCATTGGCCTCGTAGGAGAAATCAATAATACTCCAGCACCTCATTCCCTTCTACGGGAATTCACTCTATCAAAATGAAGTGTCAGCATTCCTGCCTTTCATGGCTCTCCCGAGACCTGCCGGGTCTTGGATCTGGCGAATGATGGTTCATGAGCATAATCTTGATCTTCTTCCAAAGATCAAGCATGAGAAATCTCCCTCTTTAATATAGACCGGAGAATTGATCGAGTTTGTCATATTTGGTAAT
This sequence comes from Pinus albicaulis, assembly GCA_034641835.2. Taxonomy (NCBI): domain Eukaryota; kingdom Viridiplantae; phylum Streptophyta; class Pinopsida; order Pinales; family Pinaceae; genus Pinus; species Pinus albicaulis. Next base: position 585,580,418 of record CM076582.1, on the reverse strand, counting down.
TGTCTTGACAAATCTAGTTTTCACTGTACAACCTCCTCTCCCTCGGCCCATTTACTCGGGATAGTAGCATATGTCAAGTCTAACTTGATTGACCCATCGAGCTTTTGTCCCCCAGACTCTTGGCAAGAACATGCCTGAAGCGAGCTGGGATGTCGACCACCACAATGTCCATCACCACACTTTTAGCGGGATCGCGGGCCAAATTGACCACTAGATCCTTGATCATACCTAGGAATTTAACTCTTTTCGAATCAAAACTAATAGAGATCTTTGTATGGACGGGTGATTTGTAGTCCTAGTTGTTCCCAGCAGGCAATAGATTATGGGGAAGCTCCCGAATCTAACATACAATTATGTAATAGCAAGTCATGAATCACTAGAGACACATAAAAAATGAGGAGTGGAAGCATATAATTCCTCAACATGAGGGGCCAAACACAACCATGGGTCTTTCTTCTTGAAGGTTGAGACTATCCGGGATATGTGTCATACCCAGGGAGGGGAGCATGAAGGAGGTGACACGAGACTAATATGAGTTGCTTCAACAATTGAGCCAAGAGGGACTGGGATTTTGAGCTCTTCTCAAGCTCCTCTTGTAGACTAAAAGGCGAGGAGAGGGCTTTTCCCATACGACCTCCTTAGACTCTTTATTTTTCAGCCAAGGGTTTAAATTCTTTTTGACACGGACTTGCATATTAGGGGGAATGACTACTTTTGAAGAGGAAGGGAATTTGATCATTAGACCGCAAAGATTCGTTTTGATAGGCCTCTTACCTTTATCTGTGACCTTTTGCATTGTTGTCTCCTTCTGAGCGGGTGCTTCCTTCTAGGATGGCTCTTCTTCCCCGATCTTGTGTACAAGTCTTTTCCTAGAAGATCCCAGGTCATATCTTCTATTGAACTGTCTTGCATGAAATCAAAAAAACTACTTACAATAGTCATCAATCTCTGGGTCTTCTTTGCCTTTAGCCTTCTCTTCTTCTTGTAATGGAATCTCTCGTTTCATTACTTCCTTGCAAGGGACATTCTACCTCATCACTATTCAAAAAAGCAAGATATGAACTCTTCTTGTTCATAGGTAGTGTCGTCGATAGGACCATCTACCTGCCTTCCAAATACAACGGTGTGGTACCTAATCTTGTTGTTCTTTCCGTTCCCTATAAAGATTTGCGCGAGGTGGTTTCCTATACCGAGGATTGTAACCCCCTGTTTGGGAGCATTCTGGGAAATTCTTGGAGGATGAATTCTTGGCCTCCAATTCAAGTTTGACTAGCTTACTTGAAAGGTTCTTAATCATTTTGTTCATTTCTTCAATCTCGTTATTAGTCGAGTCTCCTTGTCTTGGCTAGAAAGTAGACACCTCCTCTTTGCCTTTCCTTCTAGCATCTTGATCCTGGCTTTCCCTTTGATTTACCAAATGGAGGCTAAATTTTCCTCCAACTCTAGTGCATATGTTTGAACATCATCCAAGGTGTGCAGTGCTTTCTCTTTCTCTGCAGAGAAACCGAACTTTGAGTCAAAACCGCCACGAAAACAACTTTAGCAATAGTTTGATGAGGTTTCATATCAGTGAGAAGGCTCAAATACAATTTATTAAACCTCTTGATGAAATCTAACACTCCTTCGTTATGTCTTTAATTGAGTGTGTTAAACTCGGCAGAAGACAATGTCCATGATCTTTCTTTTCCCCCCCCATTTTTCTAAGAAAATTATCCTTCGTTCCTTCCCAAGTGGTGATATAACGGTCTCCCAATGTCTTAAACCATTTTCGAGCTTCACCATCAAGAGATTGAAAAATAGTCTTAAGACTACGTCTAGATGTTCCACATTAAAGTTCTCTTTCGCAAAAAGAGCAGTAAAAACCTCAAGATGCTTTTGAGCTTCAATCTCATTTTCCCCATTGAAACGGGGTAAGATATTTAGATAGTCTTGTGGCATATCATTCAATACTTTGAGGTAATGCCAAAGGGGCATACTTATTCAATGAGAAACCAGAACGTTGGCCATTGGGGGAGGTGGAGGTAAGCGAGAAGAGTTTGATGTGTAAGAGGAGGAGGAGGGTGGAAGAGGTGTGAATGACAATAGGGATGTATTGAACAATGGGCGTTTGAGATGATGATGGGGAAGACGGAATATTAACAACAAATACTTCGGTGACTTCTTTGACCTCTACGACCTTTGGAGTGGGATGGAATATGTAGCAGTAGTGACTCTATCGATTCAGCCTCGCCTTTGATTTCGGATGTTTCTAGAGGTTGACAAATGCGAGTAGTAACGGTCTCTCCCACAGAGGAGTTTGGGACTTGGCACTTGGGCTACTTGAGAAGAGGTGGATGGAAAGTCTTCTAAAGAAAACTCGGGATCTCGATGTGGATGGATTGTCTTTCCCTCCAACTTCTCCTATGTAGGGTATTCTTGGGTCGAATACAGAGGGTGTCTTTGGCCGAGACGTATATCGACCTCGGTGTGGCTCTCCCAGAGGAGCAGGACTGCAAGTAAGTTTATCTAATAAATAGATCATGGAGTCGCCAAGGTGAGGGATCTACAACTCTCAACTCTTCATGCTCACCTTTCTAAAGAGTGAATAAATGTTTTTTCGAGGCCTAGGGATTCAAATTTTTCTTAACTTTGTTCCCTAGCAACCCGTACTAAAAAGATATGTTTTCAACCCCTAGAGACAACCCTTGAGTTGTGAAATACCAAAGGTTTCTAGGACATCTTATACAGCAAGGAGCATATGATATAACACAGAAAATTATTTCGGAAAAAGGCTCTCATGCTATCTTTAGTAACAGGAAGGTTTGATTTGAATGGAGACCGGAATATTCATAAACTCATCGTGATGAAAGGAACACTACGGAGGCAAGATGTGAATTCTCAATATAGATGTATCGGACAATTCAAAGGCAGACTTTCTATAAGGAGGGATGGATTCAGAAATGCTTCACAGAGATAGAAAATCGTACGGTATTACGTGTATAAAAAATAGAAGGATTACTAACCACTAATGAGATGAAATCCCATAAAATTGATCTAAAAAATGAGATGGGCTTATGATAATAAGAATCCATACATGTCTATTTCTTTTTAAAAATAACATCCCATAGCACTTAATATAGAAGAAGCGTGGATGAAGTGGAAAATGAAACAAGCATATCATGACCGAGCCATATTTAAAGCACTAGACAAGTTCAAAGATAAGTATCAATTGTGATAAATTCATGACCAAACAGTGAGCCACTCGCATTCCAAAGCATGATACAAGAGAGATGGAAATAGTGAAATGAGCAGTTAAACTATATCACATAAGGCAAGAGAGTTACGGGATTATAAAACACCAAGATCCGAATACTCATTAAAGATAGAACTCCTTCTCATTGAGACCCAACAAGCTCTTCACATTTGTATTAAAGCTTCCACAAAATGCATACAAAAAACTCTTTCACAAAGAATTTCTTTAGAAAATTTGGAACCTTTTCTTAGTGTTTGCTTCCTTCTTTTATAACCACTGATTTCTATTCGTGAGAAGATATTTTGGGAAAATATCTTCTCCGCGTGTCGTTATGATGTTGCAGGGTCTAAATCAAAAACAGAAATGATGATGAGAAAAAACCGCCTCTCATCATCATTACAATGCAGCCTAAAGTCAGTTTTCTAATTGAAATGTAACAATTGACTGAACCGAAAATAAATCTGTGGAGTAAATCGAAGATTTCACTCGAAAATGAAAAAGTGGAGGGAATATACGGTAAAAATACCACACAGGGCCCCTGTCATGACTTATTATTTCTGCTTTGATGAAGTGGAACACCGCTAAAGCTACTGGCGAAAGAGATACCGTTAGTCATGGGAAGATATGGCCTTCCGTGTTGGAGCATGCGGTACTACCGATGATGGGGAAAAGCTGGCCTTCTATGCCGGAGGGTCCCATAGGACAGCCAATGGTCATGATCCATTGTCTTGGATGCTGAATGCCTCTCGCATCTTTTTCTTTGCTTCTTGGGCATGGAGGATCGTCATCCTCCACCTCGAGCCACCGTGATTGGCTAGGTGAGGGCCTCTCGATGTTTCTTTGGAGTCCTATCCGTCGTAAAGCTCTAGCTCTGTACGATGTCAAAACACAGACATGACTCGTCTGGTGTGCTTTGGTCTTCAAAGCTGCGCCTTCTTCCTTTGGACACTCGGATTAAGCATTAATTATTCAATAATAGGCTTTAATTCTTCTAACCCATCTCTCGCTTCTACTATGACTCGCTGCTACAATAACCTCTGCTGCGTTTCCGAATCACGATGACCGTGATTGTGGAACCTAGAGTGAATTCATCACTGCTGTAACAACCCTCGCACAATACGATAAAATCGTTAAGAAATCCAGTGGAGTGGTGGAAGGAATGCTATGAGAGGCCTATAGAATGGTGGCGAGAATGGTGAAAATGGGAGAAGAAATGATATATTAGTGTAAATCCTAGAGTTTAAGTCCGCGGAAAAATACAAAGGAAATGGATCGAACGCATGGAATTAGGCCTTTGATGGTGGGACCCGGTTAAGGCGGAGGGAGATTAAACGTGAGCCGTTGGATCCGGGTTGAATGGACAAATCACGATTGGATCGGTGGATCGCAATCGGGGGAGGCAGCATGAGTTTGAAAAATTGAAGAACTTGCGATTGCGATTGGAGCGGTGTTGCGGTCCATGCGATGGCCGTAGTATTAGACGATGGATCAACGGTGGAGATTACAATCGTGAGGATCGCACCTAGGGAGTGCACAGAGGCGGCACACTTTAAAAGTTTCAATTGCGATTGGTGCGGTGGTGCGATGGGGGCAATGTGATTCGCGTTGGACCGTTAGATCTATTAAAATCAATGGCGGAGATTGCTTCAAAGGGCCGATGACTTAACACTATCGCATCGGGGCTTTCATGGTTTACAAAGGAAAAATACATTTCCACTCCGATTCGTCTGATGCGATTACTCGCCTGTGCCGTAAGTGCTTGGTCGCGGGCACGGGGCATATGGGGAAGTGGTTAAGGGGGGCTAGACGAAAAGGGGGCTAAGCGTCATATGTGAGAAGTGGGTTTTTTGGGCCCTAATTTCAATGCGTTTAAGGCTGAGGAAAGGGATTTGTTAGGGAGAATAAGGGTTTTCAAGCACAACAAAGGGTATTTGTAAGGTTCAAAGGGGAAATATGATGATTTTGAAGGGTAAGAAGGGAAATAGAAGGGGAGACAAGGGGATGAAAACGAGAGGTTTAAAAGGTGTGAAATAGAAAAGAGGCTTTTTTGGGCATTCTTCTTCGCAAACGAGAGAGGCTTCAAAACTCAGGGGAGCAGTGAGAATGTTAACCATGTGATCAACAAACATGACTCCGGGGAAAAATTCTTGGAGATATTGTCAATAGCGCTTCTGTCTTTCCTATTACATCATCAACACAACCTATTGGAGATTAGCTCTTTCTAGTATTCCTACTACGGCCTTCGCATTTTCCTAAAGCTTATGTAATTTTCTTTTGAGATTGTAACAAGATGATGAGCTTAGTGGAAAGGAGTCGCCTTCACTAAAAGCGGGCGCTAGTGCATTTTACGCAAAGTCTATTTTTTAGACTATGTCTATTTTTAGACATATGGATCATGTTCTATGAGTTGCAGGATGCTATTTGTGGATGTTTGGTCAAGTCAGAAAAAAATAGATGGACTTCTATTTTTAGACATACTTGTGTGAGACTCTATTTTTAGATTGCTAGTCTAAAAATAGATATGTGCGAATATTATTAGCTCTTAATAATATTTGGACTCTAAACATTATCTTATCCTCTTGGAGCACTTCATTTTGATGCTCGGATGTGGCACATGCGAAATCGGCTGTAAGTAATTATGCTATTCCTAGGGTTTAGTGGAGCTATTGCATGGTTGACTTTGATTCAGAAACTCGTGTGACAGTAGTTTGGTGGAGTTGATGAGGACAAATTAATGGAGTTGTGTTCAGTTTAACTTAGTTGAGCTAGTTGTATCTAGTCTAACCAGATTTGATACAATTAGTGAGAGTGGTGTGAATTAATTATTAATTAAATCACTAATTATAAACTCATAAATCAACTAAATAATACATCAGCTTTAACTTGATAGCATGGACGGTTTCGAAGGAGACTCGAGGGAAGAGGTAGGTGAAAGAGAAAGTGTGACTATCGGGCTTGTGACTATACTCTGGTGCATTAGAATTGCACACACATTGATGGAGAAGCCAATGAGGATTGCGCAAATGACATACCAAAGGGGATTTGAACCTTGATCTCGGTAATTATCCATATTGGATTGTGCGATGAGAGGTCGGCTAACAGTGGAGCAGAGTGGAGCATGTGTTTTTGTATGATCCGAGCTTGTGTAGTGTGTAACAATTGGAGATTGTACGTCGAGAGCTTGTGAGGAGTTTGTACAATGATTTTTACATGATCTCTATCATTATAATATAAAAATAGTTGGGGGTTTTCAGCTTTAATCTTTCCCCGATAAATACTGTGTTATATATGTGTGATTGTTTATGGTTTTAATGTGTGCATACAATTGTTTAATTTCCGTAAAATTGATGATCAATAGTAGAAGAGGTTATGTGTTATGAATGAAGATCAAATAGTGTGTGAAAAGGATAATCTCTGTAGAATAATTTAACATTTATTAAAATTTCTACATGGTATCGATGAGCGTTATTTGGATCATTGGAGCAATTGCAAAACATTGAAGCGATTGAGTTTTGTGCTTTGGTGGAATTCGAATCTTGAGGGCAGTTGTTTTCTTGGTGTCAAAGTTGAGATGTCTTTCAACTGATTGCAATTGGATTATGCCCTTGAGGGAAGCTTGAATTATATTGCATGGAAGGACAGAGGAGTGGGAGGCGTGCTAGATGACAATGGGTTGAAGGAGTTCATAGATGCTTTGAAGTCCCAAAGCCTACTTCTGCGATGTCGCCATAATTGAGGCTTGGAAAAATAAGACATCAAAGTGTCGAAGGATTTCTTTGTTGGAGGGCGTGAAGGATCACATAGTGTCCAGCTTGCATGTTAAGGATTCTCCATTCTTGATGTGGAAAGCCTTGATAGATTTATTCCAAAGCAAGAGCGACCGCGAGGAAGTTGGCGCTCAAGGATAAACTCGAAACATAAAGATGGAGAAAGGCGACGGTATGCCCAAGTACCTCACGAAGTTCATCCAATGCAGATGAGTCGTGGGAGTGTGGGGTGACTCAGTGATGATGAGGACTTGGTGAGCTTGGCTCTCCTTGGAGCTCGAAGATTTGGCACTCCTATCAGGACTCTGTCAATGGTCGAGAGAAATTTCCAGGATGGGAGCGACTTTGGTCAAATCTTGTGCAAGAGGAGATAAGGCGGAGTACCAGGGACGGATCTTCATCAAGAAACTTTGATGAAGAGAATTTCACTTTGGCTGCCAAAGCAAAGAAGGGGAAGAATAAGAAAGCTTCTCAATCCGGTGCGAAAGGCAAGAAGTAGGACATGTCCAAGGTGAAGTGCTTTCACTGTCACCAACACGGACATTATGCCACAAATTGTCCGCAGAGAAGAAAATAAGCATAAGTCACTGACTGCTGCGCCGTGGAGAGGCCTTAGCCTCGCGAGCTTTGAGCTGGATTTTTCACTCTGATTGCATTCTTGGTCTCAAGTGTGGCGGGATCAGCGTGGTTTTGGATCGCTGGTGCATCTTTTCACATGACAGGGAGATCGAGATTTGTTTCGTCGATCCGGATGAGAAAGATCTTGGAGTGCACATCGAGATGGCGATGATGGTAGACAATAAAGTGCGGACTGTGCAGTCGACCATTTCCTTTGAGAGGGATTCTGCAGAACCCTTCGTATTGAAGGAAGTGATGCATGTTCCAAGATTGAAGAAGAATCTGATCTACGTGGCGATGTTAGAAGACAAAGGGATATGATGTCTTTGTGGAAGGGAAAGGCTTTTCTGCACAAGTAAGGGAAACCGGGGTAGACCCGGAGGATAGGGGTTCGAGTTAAGAACCTTTATCAATTACAGTAGATGGTAGCAAAGCAATGGCGAGCAAGGCGGAAGGAGTGGTGAGCCGGGATGATGGCGATTTGTGGCACCCGAGATTGGGCCACCTTCACCATGGAGCTTTGAAGATACTCGTGTGATTTCTCATCGGGGCTTCCTAAAGGCACTCTGCGCGTCGGATCGATGCAAGGGATGTACCTTGGGAAAATTTGTGAAAGCCATCTTTGTCACGAGGAAGGATAGTCATGCCACGACGATCCTTGAGAGAATTCATACACGTACATGTGTGGACCTTCTTTCTGACAGCTTACAACAGACAAAAGCACAGGTATTATGTGATATTTGTTGTTGATTTTTCTCGTAAGTCTTGGATCTTCTCGATGTAGAATAAGAGTGAGACATAATCAAAGTTCGTGAGTTCAAGGCATCGGTTTGGAGAAAGAATCGGGAAGTAGGTGAAGGCTCTTGGAGCAACAATGGTGGTGAATTCATCTCGGCAGAATTCAAGGAATTTTTCAATGTAGAAGCAATTCGAAGAGAGCTCATAACACCTCATAACCCAGCAGAATGGGGGTTGTTGAGTGGAAGAACGAACGATCGTGGGTGCTGCACGGGCGGTGTTGCATGATCGAGTGGCCTACCCATTCACTTGTGGGCGGAGGCATGCAATATTGCAGTATATGTGCAGAAACCGTTATCCTCACGGGATACTTGGCATGAGTACACCCGAGGAGGCATTTTATGGTAAGAAGCTCGATATTTCCCATTTGAGGATTTTTGGTTCACACCGTTTACATTCATGTGACGAAGGATGCCAAGAAGAAGCCGGAGCCGACCGCAGAGGTTGGGATATTTGTGGGGTACACCGATACGCCCCACAACTATCGTGTATTTGCGTAAAGTCGCAAGACTCGTTGTGCGAAGGGATATCAAATTTCGGGGAGGAGAAAGCCATGAAGTGTTCGACCGAGAGGGAGCTACACTTGCATGCTGAGATGAGGAGCTATTGAGTTCCCAAGGATGAGTCTTAGGATGTGGATCAGCCACAAGATGAGGTTCATGGAGTGGAAGAAAGCACTCATGCAACACAAATCATCGGAGGGAGCAGAAAGCACTACGTAAGCCGAGCGATCGGCTCAAGATGCAAAGAAGGTTGTAGGAGCACCGACATCACAGCTAGGGCAGACGAGAGATAGTAACCCTGATCGGTATCATCTGGGATACATGGCTCTTGTGAGCAAGTGTATCATGATCAGAGTCCATCCTCTTTGAGGAAGTCGTGGAGGATCTCGCATGGGTAGATTCCATGGTGGAAGATTATGATTCGATCGTGAGAAACAATGCATGGGATATTTTTCCCCAAGGCCACAGGGAGGGGAAATCGGTGGTGGGTTCGAGATGGATCTACAAAGTGAGGCAGGCAGTCGACAGAGTGTGGAGAAGTACAAGGAAAGATTTTTTTGCCCGAGGCTTTTCACGAGATGGGGGATTGATTATGAGGAGACCTTTGCACTGCTCGCAAGTTATTCTTCCACACGGACGATTCCTGCTCTCTCAGTCATGGGATGAGGTGGCATTCATCATATGGATGTGATGACCTGTTTTCCTCAACGAGAGTGGCCGAGGAGGAGGTGTACTAGAGCAGCAAAGGCTCAGAGATCTTCAATGCTGAGTCACATGTGTGCGGGCTCAAGAGAGCGATGTATGGGTTGAAGCAAGCACCTCGTGCTTGCACACACTGGATAGCAGTGGGATTCACCGTACTTGGATTCTCCAAGAGTGAGGCGGATCCTAACCTATACTAGATTGTGGTGGAGGGTAAGTTGCTGATCATTGTACTTATGTAGATGATTTGATTTTGACAGTGATGAGCTGTTGATACTCTCATGTAAGGAGGATCTTGAAAAAGAGTTTGAGATGAAGGACTTGGGCCTCCTTCATTATTTCCGTGGATTGGAAATTTGGCGACAATGGTGGACTTGTTTGTTTCTCGGGGTAAGTATGCCCGGGAGATATTGCGAAGTTCAAAATGCATGGTTGCAAGCCCTGTTGATACTCCTCTTCTTGGTGGTTGGAGGAAGGAGGATGCTACTGGCGGAGGTAGTGGATGCCACCGTTTATCAACAGTTTGTGGGGGTCGCTTATGTATCCGGTAAATACATGACTCGATATATGCTATACGAACTAACTTTCACAAGCTATGGTTAAGCCTACCAAGCTCTTTGGAAGCAAAAGCGGAAGCATGTATTGCATTATCTCGAGGCACATCTCGGGATATGGATTGTGGTACGTGACAATCCGGATGTGGTGAAGTTTGTGTGGCTTCACGGGGATGCAGTTGGGCGGGGAGCCCAACTACGGGAAAGAGCACATACGGAGGGATTTTCGGTATTGGGTCAACAAGCATCTTGGTACAGCGAGAATCGGATATTTGTGGTACCCGGTCTAGCGAGAGGCCAAGTATATGGCAACGAGTTTGGCTGCATGCGAGGCTATATGGATGAGGAAGATCCCTGCCCAGGTTGTTCTGGCTCACACTTAGAGCCTACGCTGTGATTTATTGTGATAATCGAAGTTGCATCAAACTCTCGGGTTAATCCAGAATTTCATGATAGATCTAAACACATTGACATGCTGGTATCATCATATCGGAGATTGTGCGCGTGGAGAATCATGTTACTTTCATACACTCTACGCGAGGATGAGAGATGCCGATATCTTGACAAAGGCGCTCACTTTCAGAGCAAATTCGAATACCACAGAAGCGGGATAGGGTTTCATATAATCCATATCTTGTTGAGAGGGAGTGTTGAGATTGCAACAAGATGATGAGCTTAGTGGAAAGGAGTCGCCTTCACTAAGTGGTCTAGCGTGGTATTTTTGAGCGCAAAGTCTATTTTTAGACTATTTCTATTTTTAGACATATGGATCATATTCTATGACTTGGGAGATGCTATTTTGTGGATGATCGATTAAGTCGGGGAAAAAATAGATGGACTTCTATTTTTAGACATATCATGGTAATCTATTTTTAGATTGCCGTCTAAAATAGATATGTCAAATATTATTAGCTCTTAATAATATTTGGACTCTAAACATTATCTTATCCTCTTGGAGCACTTCGGCTTTGATGCCCTGGATGTGGCACATGCAGCGATAGAAGGAATTACGCTATTCCTAGGGTTTAGTGGAGCTATTGCATGGTTGACTCTGACTAGAACTCATGTGACAGAGTTTGGTGGAGTTGATGAGACGGTTAATGGAGTTGTGTTCAGCTAACTTAGTTGAGCTGGTTGTATCTAGTCTAACCGATTGATACAATTAGTGAGAGTGGTGTGAATTAATTATTAATTAATTCACTAATTATAAACTCATAAATCAACTAAACAATACACTTGCTTAACTTCGTGCATGGACAGGTTTCAGTGGGAGACCGAATGAAGAGGTAGGTGAAAGAGCAAGTGTGACTATCAATTGTGACTATACTCGGTGCATGAGAATTGCACACACATTGATGGAGAAGCCAATGAGGATTGCGCAGTACATACCAATGGGGATTTGAACCTTGATACGGTAATTATCCATATTGGATTGCATAAAGAGAGGTTGGCTAACGGTGGAGCAGATTGGAGCATGTGTTTTGTATGATCCGAGCTTGTGTAGTGTGTAACAATTGGAGATTGTACCGAGAGCTTCGTGAGGAGTTTGTACAATGATTGTTACATGATCTCTATCATTATAATATACAGATAGTTGGGGGTTTTCAGATTTAAGATTTCCCATAAATACTTTTTTTATATGTGTGATTGTTTATGGTTTTAATGTGCGCATGCGATTGTTTAATTTCCGCAAATTTATGATCAATAGTAGAAGAGGTTATGTATTATGAATGAAGCTCAAATAGTGTGTGATTAGGATAATCTCGGTGAACAATTTAACAGTTATTCAAATTTCTACATTTCTCACACATATGAGAGGGGGAAGAGACAAATATTTGTGCCTAAGTATACCAAGAGTTTTCATACATTTGGCACCATGGTTGAACAATGTCAGATAGAGGAACAACCTCTCTTGCATCAGCATAGTGATTCAGTGCCATTGGAGGCTGAGGTATCAAAGAAATTTGAGGTCAGATAAGTTTAAGAGATCATCAAAGAGAAAGATAAAGAGATAGCAAAATTGAAAGAGGCATTCTCCATTGCCCAATCTCAAATTACTTTCCTTTAGCATGAAAATTTCCAATTGAAAGTGAATCAAATCGTACAAAGCAAGTACAAATCAAACATGGAGGAAAACAAAGGTAAAGGCAAGAAGATGATTTTTGTTGACCAAATGCAGGACATGGAGGCTGAAACACAAACAAGAAAACCAAGAACAAGAGGCTTAAAAAAGGCATTGAGCGTAGAAAGACATTCAACCTCATAAATCTAAAGAGTTGACCTTTGATGAGCTTATTGCCATGGAAATCAATGAGAACAGAGAGCTTTGGTTGTCAAGAGTTAATGAGCATTTGGAGAAGATATTGAATAAGGCTAAAAGCGATAACAAGCTACAAAGACACATGAAAAAACCACTATCGCACTGGGGGACACCATCTCTCAAATAAGGTTGAAACAAGTGAAGAAATGGCTTAAAGAGGCACAAATGAAGCTTAAGGAGAAGGATAGCTTGGAATTATTGGATGAAGATTCTTTAGATATGTAGCCAATCTCTCAGAGGTTCCATAGAACCAATTTTGAGGAGTTTTGATCAATTTTGGTATTTTATATGATTTTTTTACGACACTCGAAATTTCCCATTGCAGTAAGGGTAACCGACTTTTGTTACTTTTTATTTTGGAGGCATCCAAATGGTGATTTATTTACATGGATGGATGTATTTTGATGAGTACATCATAGATGAGGAACCCTCATGGAAGGACAAGATGTAATTTGGGAGAAAGAGCTCAAAAAACACTCATTCTTCATGTTTCTTCCTCCTTTTTGGACCCTTTGTTACACTTTTGATGACTGTAGGAGAATTGATTTTTAAAGGCCTTCCCATGGTCCATTTTGAAAAATTAAAGATGCTATGGAAACTAGACACACCTGCTAGTTAGACTAGTTATTTCGAAGTGGCCTAAAACTACCTCAAATTTATGTTACTCTTATCCAAATTGTTTTTTACTCTTTCCGTAAGAAATGTCACAAATCAACATTGGATTCCTCAAGACACTCGTCAAGCTCGTAAATGGTCACAAATTCGAGGAATTATTTTCCTATGAGTTTTTCTATTAGAATTATTGGGTTGATTTTTGGCTTCCTATCATGATGGAACATGTAATTAATGTAAGGGACAAAACACGCCTAGTTTATAGCTAAATTCGAGGGAATGGTTTCTGAACCTCCTTTAGAAACTGAAATGACTCATCTTTTGCGTGTTTATGATCCATTTTGGATGGGATTTAGAAATGATGAGGTTTCATAGTATATATTTTATATAAGTAGATTATTTTTAGTCTTTTTTTGGTTGGATAGTCTCATATTGCTGTGGAGCTCTTGTAATCAACATTTGGAATGAAATCAGAGACAAATTTGTAGGAATTGTGTTGATATGCTTGTGGTATGCTTTGGAGCATATGTTTTTTTCATTTATGTTTATCATTTCATGCTTAATACCATGCATTCTTCTTCATATATGTTTATCCTGTATGCTTGAGAGCAGAAATCGTGTTTATGCATGCTCTTTTTAGGACAAGATTCACCATATTATGTTTATTTGCTTCTAAACTGAATGAATTCACCTAAGTGATCATTAAAACTCTCCTTCTTATCCTATACACAATGAATTATTAAAATGATTTCAAACTACCTATCTTACCTCACATATTCTCTAGAGGTTCACCTTGAAGTTCAGACCTAAAAACCTTATACTACGGCTCATTCATCGAATTTTCTATCCAAAGACTAAAAACATCAACCAAAATCTATTTATTGAGCTTATATACCTAGCCTAAGATCATTAGATACTCAACCATTCATTTGATCGCAAAGTGACAAAGGAGAGAGCCCTCTTTGTCCGGGTAGGGACTAGCTTCCCTAACCTAAAGTTTGATCTGGTTACCTTTATCCAATCCTATTGTCACTCTTGGGAAGTTGTAGGAGAGTGATAACACCTTACACGTTGTCCTACTTTATCACTTGTTTCCTAGAGAAAAATATGCCTCCAATTTACAACCGGGTTCTCTACTACGCTTTAGTAATCCTTTGGGAACAAATTCATCCTATTGCTTCTCGGGGGACATACCCACTACATATCTAATCCCAATAAGTATGCACATGATTCTAGAAACAAAATTCACTTTTTAGGTTCTATCATCCCCTTCTCTGCTTCATCATTCCTTTGGGTAATCCATTTCCTCTTCCGTGTAGTCACTCACTGTCAAGTCATAAAGTTGAGTAAATGATTTAACATTTTTTTTTGTTAAACCGAGGGTAGGTAAACTATGAAGTGAAATGCAATGTGTGTAAAATGACTACTTAGCTTCTTTCCTATGAATAAATCAAGAAAGAACCAATTACAAAAGTTGATATCGCAGTTGATTCCGTATTACACTGTTTTCATAATTATTAATTCAATTGTTGACCTTAATGGAATGAGATTTTTAGATTTTGGAAAGGATGCATTTTCACACCAATTTCTCTTCTTGAAATAGTAATTGTTTAGTCAAAAAGTGATTGAATGTAATGGAAAATAATTCTAAGTGAAATCAATGTTCCTTGCTTATAATAAAAATTCACTCAATTAAAAGAATAATTATTTTAATTCAAATACAAAATTCTACCAATCACTCTAATCACTATTTCAAGCACATAAAACTTAACTAATTCTAATGATTTAAATTTAAAACACAATAAATACTAATCAAGGAAACAAATCTAACTAAATCCTACTATCTATGTGTTTTCTATCAAATTGGATTATTACAGGAAAATTGGGATCTCTTATTACAGAATTTATGTGTGATTATAGGATCACTACAAGAAAATTACAGAAATCATTACATAAAATTCATGTATTTATAGGAAAATAGATTATGCACATTTTTAATATATACAACAAAAATGATAAATAGAAATAACTCAAAACATTGCGTAATCTGATAAAATACATGACAAAAGATATACAACATATACCATTGGCCTCCTCCTAGTGTATGTTGCTAATGAAACACTTAGAAACTACAAACACATTGTGCACAATGTCGTAGGAATTCCTTCTTGTATTAACAAGAACACAAACTTAATATATAATCACCACTTTACTCAAGATAATAATCTGTATTATATGTTTCCAACTTATATCTTCTTTATGCATCAATTTTTATACGGAAATTTCAAACTTAAACCGACTTTCCCAAACATAGGTTCAGTTTAGCATTTCAAATAAACAAGGTAAAATGATTACAAACGAAAAATAGTGATATTTGTGTTATCACTAGTACTGGAACCAATTGGGTTTGTTTCAATTTTCAACCTAGTGCAACTATTTCAAACCACTTTGACTCGGAAGTTAGAACTTCCTACTCACATAGGACTCTCTCAAAGAAAACAAATGAATACTCAAGATGAGATCTCTATTGCAGATGGCTAAATATTTTTGTGTTTTAAGTGATTTTTTAGGTGGAAGATTTTATGAAGGCTACCATTAGGCATGCAGTCATCTATGGGACTTCAATTACAAGAAAACGTAATCCATGAAAGCAAAGGCAATTAAGCTTAAAAGATAAATTTTTACAACAAAATCATCATACATGAAGGAAATCGGAGCATAAAACTATGAATTACAAGTAATAATGATACGATGAAGCTGATGATAATATGAAAAATGGAAAGGCACAAATACATAAGCTCAAAATAAATCTCAAAACTCGAAAGACAACTATCTGCATCGTATATTATCTTGATAGAAAGAAATTACCTAATAGCCTTCTCTATTACATTCATCAACCCCTTTCAAACTCAAAAAACTCCCTATTTATCAAGTGAGGTCTCATACAATGGTCTTCCACCTAGGCCAACCTCAAATTCCTACTTAAGAGACCTATTCCTAATAGAATTACATCACTGGAGACTTCCTAGGGATATTTTTTGTTTGGCAAAGTTTGAATATAAAAAGGACTCCTCTTCATTCAAATAACTCAACAAATTATTTTAATAACCCTTATCAGCTGCAACCAACTGATTTTATGAATGTGCTATACCTGATGATGTAATCATAATGCCACTGAATGCTCTGAGTTGGACCTCCACTTAGTCGAATTTTAAAATTTCTACACAAATCTGGCTAGTAAAATTTTTGAAAAATAGGCCTCAAAGATGATTGCATACTTTCCAAACCCTGATGGTTGTACAAAAATAGAGAGATTTTTTTGTAAATGTTCTCGTGCTTATGAAAAAACTCCTCCATATTTCCAAAATTCCTTTCCATTTGGTTATAAAGTGAGCTTGAAGTTGACTGCTAAAAAATCATTTCCAAAACTTTCGTAGCAAACTCCAAAATCCACTTTTTGCATAATATTAAGATTTTGACTGTTGGAGGGTCCTCCTTAAGGTTAGAAAGGTAAACACATGCCTTAATCCATCCTTGTTTCGGAATTTTTTCTGATGTTTACCCTCTTGGAAAGCTACAACTTTCGTAGCAAATTTATGCCTTCAAGCATGGGAGTTGCTACAAAAGTGCCTAGTTTTCTAAGATTTTGCACTTTCTTCCTAATATCACCTCCAAAACACTTGTATCACCTTCAAAACATTTATAAAAGCCTACATAAGTTATATTTAAGACTTTGTGATCTTGAGTTGAATTGGTGAGTTTTATTGATGATTTGGCGTGCTTTTTTGACTTGATGAGTTGTCAGCCACATGGAGGTTGACTACTGATTTGTCTTCTTGAAAAAGTGGCATAATAATATGAATGATTTTATTATGCAATTCATCCAAATTTTCACTACATTGACTACTCAAAAACCTAAAAAACACCTAACACTGGAAGAGAAACAAAGTACAAGAACTTTCATAGCAAATTATGACCCGTTTTACACCGAATTTGTTGCGATATGTTAGTAAAAGTATCAAATTCACTACAATTACCATATTAAATCATGCACATTTTTTTTTGGGATTTTCCTTTTACAATGACACCTATCACATTATTTTCAAACTCACCAAAATGCCTTCATACATGCAATTTTTTTGAAAATCTCAAATTAAATAAAAATTCTATTCAACCCTAAGTGACTTACCCTAATCAACTAAAAACCAAACTAATGGTTATCATGGATAGAAATGTTGGCATATGTTTTCCTTGATGGCAACCTACTTGATGAAGTTGATGGTAACCTACTTGATGAAATAATATTGTTGGCTATATGATGCGCAGTGTTAGTCCTTGATGGCAAACTCAACGTGGATAAAGTTGATGACGACTTAACTTTGATGAAGATTAGAAGAAAGGAAAAAATGATAAATATGATGTGTCATAAGGCATACGCGGGTTTGTTAAGGAGAAGTAGCGTATTCACGCGGAAAAATTACGTACTAAGTCACGTATGGATATTTGCACTCTAAATTTATAAATACGGGGGGTTACCATGGTATTGACCCATTGTATTGAGCGCCGGGAATATCTATTTGATCCCGTCCGAGGAATACCATTAGTAGTGGTGTGGTTTTGGCTCATGGTATTGATAAAGGCTAAACCTATATAAGGAGTAAAGAATAATAGTGCAAGGTGTGCAAGTGTCCTGGCATTAATGAATACTCACTTTGAAGTATATACCGGATAGTTGAATTTTGTTCTCTAATTGATAGATCTGAATCTATGATGCACCTATGAATATGATGAAGGTTTAAGATCTCTAGATTTAGAAATGATGAATCTCTAGGATGATCTGAAAGAAGTAATGAAGACACGGCACAAATACGATGAAGAAGTTGAAGAAATGCTAGGTAAGTTCATAGATCTGATCTGACTTTCGCAAAGTTTATCTTTTATAGATCTATACTGGGTTCATTTCCACGGCAAGCGCGTGTATACGCGGATATGGTTCAATAAAAAGAGCGTATGGGCCGTTAGGTTTTTCTTTGAAAAATGCACGGATGTATACGTGGGGTTCGTTTCATGAAAAGCGCGTAGTACTGCGTCCGATTAAATAAACGCGTATGGTATCTAAACTAATTATTGCTCAAGGTTGAATGTGTTTTTTGCATATCTATTCTCAAGTCCGGGTTATCTCTCGATATTACTGGTTATAGTGGTTTTCACACTGTTCTGGGTTGAAGCATTGGGCGAAGTATATTTGTTGATAAGTGAAGGGTTGTGTTGAAGTCGTTTGATCCGGGTTTGAAAATTGATGAAACACGGGTCTGCAGAAAGTGGTACCGAGGGTCAAGCCTTCAATGAGGGGGTTGGAGCTCACTTCCGCGTGGTAGCCGGTAAACGAGTAGGGAGTAGTAGCTCCCTTCCAGGAGAGAGACTTTGGTAAACGAGAAGCGAGGGGTTGTAGCTCCCTCTTCCAGGGAGAGAGTCTGGTAAATGAGAGAAGGTTGGGCTTTACACGCAGTGGGTTCCTCGTCGTGGGTATGAGTCTGCGCGCTTGTGCAGCATGGTTGTAAGAAGTTTTCTTTACATAATAAATATTGAAGACCGAGATGACAACAAGAAGTGGTTTTCTCCCCAAATTGGGTTTCCACCTTAAATCCCGGGTGTTCATGTGTGTTGCTTATGTGTGATGATTTATTCTCGCTCTTCATCGCATCTGTTTTCATCACTTACTATACATTTTATGAATGAATGATACAATGATCCAAGTTAATAATTAAATGCAATAATTATATCTCCTGGACATACGCGCGAGTTTTCTCGAAGGATATCCACTTGTATACGCGAGTTTTTATTCAGTAAAGTAGCGTATGGGTTGTAGAGAAAGAAAAATTTTTAAAAAAAAATCTAGCCGCACTAAATATCGATTCACCGCTCGCATTTTTCCCAACAATTGGTATCAAGACGGTGTCCTTACGAAAAAGCTTAGACGCTAGAAGGAAGATCAAGAAAGATGCGCAATCAAGATGGAACGAAAGATCTATCAAGCTTCCTCGCTCTTTAATGGAAGAATGAATCTTTCTGGAAAGCAAGGATGAGATCCCTATCTTCGATCCATGGGAACGAGATGTATGGGCCAGTTGTTCAACAAGGATATCAATATCCAAACTACAATACCACAAAGCATCCGATTCGAAAAAGAAGAATTATGAATCAAAATGCAAAAGGCGAGCCCAATGCTATAATGGGAAGTCCAGTCAATCTGAATTTTTTCAAAGTTACGCTACATACGACAAGAGAGGAAATGTGGGACAAAATCATTCTAAGTTATGAAGGTGATGCATAGGTAAAAGTGCAAAACTCCAAACTCTCCGAATTGAATATGAAAATTTAAAGATGCATAGTGATGAGAGTATTGCAGTTTCTTTTTACGTGTTGATGATGTTGTAAATCGTATGAGAAATCTGGGAGAAACAATAACTGAATCTACTTTGGTTGAGAAATTTTAAGATCGCTAACAACAAAATTTGAGTCAAAAGTTTCGCTCTTGAAGAAAAACAGGGATCTTCAAAATCTTACCCGTAGTAAAACTTCATGGCATACTAACCGCATATGAAATGAGAAGAGGAGGACCATATGAAGTCAAAGAAGCCATATTTAGAGCTTCTACAAAAGGGAAAGAAGTGCAAGAAGCTAGAAAGATCGGGATATATCTCTAGAAGAAGATGAGATAAATTTTGTAAAGAAAATTCAACTAGCACGGGATCTGTTAAGGGAGAGTGGCTTCCTTTCAAATGTTTTGATTGTGGAAGAGTTTCTCATTATGATGCTAAGTGTCCTTATAAAGAAATATCTACAAAAGGAAAAAGAAGTAGCAAGAAGGAATAAGAACCGTTCTGAGCACTAGAAAAAGTTACTATACTTATGAAGATAGTGATGGGTTATCTCGATAGTGAGGAAGAATGTGAACAAGATCTTAGACTTCTCATGGAATTTGAATCTAGAGAAGAAAAATAATACTTTTGTGGATGCTGCTGGAGGATAATGATTTTCTTGAAGAAAACAATCAACTTAAAAATACACTTAGAAGAAAGTAAAATACTCTTATAAGAAGGAAAATAACCATAGAGGTTCTGAAAGATGAGTTTTGAAGAAGCAAAGAAACACATTGAGAAATTAGAATGTGAAGTGGTAAGTCTAAGAAAAGATTTTGAGAAAGAAAAGACTCCCGAATCTTTAGATTTTCTAAAGGATACGAAACCTTAAATGAAATTATCAAAGGTACAACGCTCTCCTCTTGTAAAGACAGGTCTAGATATACCTGGGAATCTTCTCAAGATTCAAATTTCAAATTATCTAAAGCAGTTACTACTGCTTACAAAATTTCCGCCACTCAACAAAGGGAATAAAGAATATTTACGGGTAAAGAATGATCATCTCAATTCAAAGAACACTAACAAAAATATCTTTCAAAGAAACACCAATCAACGAGTAAATTCAAGTAGAAGATTTCATGATGCGATGAAAATTTCTTCTTCAATGGACAATGTTTCTCATGTCACAATTCTTTTGGTCACAAAGTTGTTCAATGTGTTGCATATAAAACCATCATGACAAGAGCAGAAGCTAGAAAGAAAAGGATTGATATTGAAACAAATAAAAATACCTATAAACATTTTTCTCCTCTTATAAATGAAGTTGAATGTGCTTATTGCAATAACTTTGGGCATGAAGAATCCGAATGCGAGAGCAAAGTTCACCAAGAGAGCATTTTCTCTTCTAGCTCCCAAAGTATGGGAAAAAGAAGGAATTACAGGGTTGAAAATTGTGGCATAGCGTTATTTGCAAAAGGTGAAGAAAATCAATGGTACATTGATAACGGATGCTCAAGAGACATGAAAGGTGACAAAACCAAGCTTCAGTGCATATAGTGCACTAGAAAAGGAAAAGAAAGTTACCTTTTGGAAATGATACTCTTCTTTGTAATTAAAGGAAAAGGGTCTTGTGTTTCTAAAAAAGAAAAGGTGAATGCTAATGATGTCATGTATGTGGATGGATTAAGGCATAACCTCTGTTAAGGTGTAAATCAAATGTGTGATCAAGGAACCGAAGTTGTCTTTAGTTCAAAAGAATGTGTGGTTCGTGATCTTGATACGGGTAAAAACAATTATAAAAACGGAAAAAGAACTCCAAGTAACCTATATGTATTGAAAGAACTCGCAAAGAACAATGTTACTTGAGTAAATCTTCATAAATCAGTTATGTGCATAGAAGTTTGGGGCATCTAAGCTTCTCAAATCAACGGATCAAAGCGAGTACTTAATGTTGTTCGTGGTCTTCCCAATATTACTCTACCCTAAAGTATCATATGCAAATCTTGCCAATTCACAGTGTGACTCAGAAGTGCAATTTAATTCCAAGGAAGGATCATCAAGTAGGCCTTTTGAACTTATTCATACTGGACATATGTGGACCTATGAGGAAAAATTCACCCTCGTGGTGAACAATACTATATATTATTTATTGATGATTTCTCTAGAATGTGTTGGATTAGGGTTGTTGAAGCACAAAGATGAAGCATTTGGAGAAATTTCAAGATCTTCAAGGCTCAGTTGAAAATGAAGCAGATCTTAAACTCAAATTTCTTAGATCTGATCAAGGAGGAGAATATACTTCAATTGAATTATTTGAATTTTGTAGACAACATGGCATAAAAAGACAATTTTCTATAAGTGGAACTCCACAACAAAATGGCATAGTAGAAAGAATGAATAGAACAGCTTCAACAAATGGCTAGAGCTATGCTTGATGATTGCTGAACACCCTGACACTTTTGGGGAGAAGCAACACATACGAGCAGATAAAAGTTTATGCTCAACAAGGCACATGTTCGTATAAATAGTGACAAAACTCCATATGAACTACGGTATGGTACTCTCCATCGTCAGAAGCATTTTAGAGTTTTTGGAAGTAAATGCTTTATCAAAAATAACGATGAAAAACTTGGCAAGTTTGAACCTAGAGCGGAGATGAATGAATACTTCTTGGTTACTACTCTATAGGTAGAGCATATAAATGTTACAATAAAATACTTTAGAAGATTGTTGAATGTATTGATGTTGTTATTGATGAGTCTCCCTGCAGATTTCCCAAAGGAAGAAAAAAACAAACAACAAATGAAGACGATGGTGACTTATGTCCTTCTACATCAAATAGGAAATGATATAGACAAGGGTGAACCCGATGAAGAACACCGAAGATGATTTATCCGAAAAAGCTCCATCCAGATATGTTCAAAAAGAATCATCCGTAATCTCAAATCTTGGGAGATAAGGGATCAGTGTGTAAAAAAAGAAGAGACCTTTGTGGGATCTTCTAGCTATCTCTGGGCATTTCTATCTACTATTGAACCTCACAATGTCAATGAAGCTTGCAAAGATGAATGTTGGGTTCAAGCCATGAATGAAGAGCTTGATCAAATTGAAAAGAATCACACTTGGGGAATTAGTACCAAGACCTCATAACAAAAAATGTTATTGGAACTAAATGGATATTCAAAAAAAAGTTAAAATGAGAATGGGGATGTTGTAAGAAATAAAGCTAGACTTGTTTTGCAAGGGGTATGACTCAACAAGAAGGTATAGAATTTGAAGAAAATTTTTTTCCCGTAGCTAGACTTGAAGCCATAATAATGTTTCTTTCTTTTTCAAGTTCTCAACAAATCAAAGTTTATCAAATGGATGTTAAAATCTGCATTTCTCAATGGTGATCTAGAAGAAGAAGTTTATATAGAACAACCGTAAGGGGTTCATTTTGGGAATGATGAATCTTGTTTGTAGACTTAAAAGGCTCTATATGGTCTCAAACAAGCTCCAAGGGCATGGTATTATCGTCTTGACAAATATCTTCATCAACAAGGATTTTCAAAGGGATCCGTTGATAGCAACTTGTACACAAAAATTGAAAATGAAAAACTATTGATTGTGGTTGTATATGTTGATGATATCATTCTTGGAAGTAATGAAGAATCTATGATTCAGAAATTTGCTTTTGTTATGCGACAAGAATTTGAATGTCTTCTACTTGGGGGAACTAACATTCTTTCTTGGCTTGCAAGTGCATCAAACTCCGCGATGGCATATTCTTATCATATGCAAAATACCTTAAGCAAATTATGAAGAAGTATGGCATGGAAGAGTGCAAACCTATAAGTACACCAATGATAACTCGGATGTAATCTCGAGTTCTCATGATGATTCTCCACAATGAATCAACTCTGAATACAGATCTATGATAGGAAGTCTACTTTATCTCCCCGGGACTAGACTAGACATTATGCATCACGAGCTGATTGTTGGACGCATTCCAAGCTAATCCAATAGAGTCTCACCTTTGTCTGTCACAAAAGAATATTCAAATATCTACAAGAGAACTCAAGACTTTAGACTATGGTATCCAAAGAATGTTGATCTTACTCTTCATGCTTACAGCCGATGCATTGGTGCAGAAACGTTGATGATTGGAAAAGCACTAGTGGTGGTGCATTCTATATGGGGGCCCGGTTAGTATCTTGGTTCGAGAAGAAGCAAAAACTCTCATTTCCTTATCTACAACAAAGTAGAATATGTGGTTGTCGCATCATGTTGCGACGCAACTTCTTTGGATGATGCAAACCTTACAAGACTTTCAAATCAAGTGCTCACCTCCTATCTCCATTATGTGTGATAATACAAGTGCCATCGATATTTCAAAAGAATTACATGTATGTGCATTCAAAGACCGTAGCACATCTCATCAGTATCACTTCTTACGTGAACAAGTGCTTGAACAAAAAGGTGAAGCGTCGGAGTATGTTCCCTCCGCGCAAAGAACAAGTGGGTCAGATAGTATTTACCTACAACCTCTACCCAGGGAAGCGTTGCCAATATCTCGATAAAGTTTGAGAGTAGTCTCACGCGTACGAAGAAAATCAGAACTACTTAAATTCGGAAGATTAAATTGGATACGCGCGTTTCTCGAAATATAGTGATGTATATACTGTGAGTTCATACAAAGAAAACCGCGTGATGGTTAGTTGCGACAAATTTTACTTGGGGTCGTAAGCATTCTTCAAAGACTACTCATTTAGCGTCTTTGTTTGCGTATCTCCGATCTTTGTCATGTGGGCTATCTCCCGATGATGTTTCAGCTCTTATATTTATGTTTCATTCTCTGATTTTGGTAAATAGGCCTTGATGATTGGCTATTAAAAGTGTTCAGGTGTTGCACTAAGCTAAGGAGGAGTTTTGGTCATATGGAAAGGGTACGATGCAATAATGTGTATGCATTAGCCTTGCTTGAATGTAATGGTTTGGTTGGCGCTATATGGTCTCCAATTATGATCTCTTTCTTGAGGTCCTTGGTTTTTGTGTAAAAGGTCAGACACTGGTAATTTGATGAAAAGCTCATGTTGAGACCTATGATGCCAAAATTTGAAATATTCACTGCTAAGACTCTGAGTCAAAATGTGTAAACCCACATGGTTGGGTACTTGAATGCAGCAGGAATCCATCATTGATCAAGTGATGGGCATGAGTCCTGCAGATAGGAAAGGTCATAGAGCGCCATGTACTTAATGGTAAAATATGTTTGAAGACTCAAGATGAACTGTGGGGAGCATGGTAACTTGGGCACATGAGAAGAAAAACCTTTGTTTTTAATAGTGCTGATCCGCCCTCCTTTCTGTCTTTGATGTCAAAGGGGAGAGCAACATGGTGTTTGAATAGGGGGAGAGTTTCATAATGTTTGCATAATGGTTAGAATCAATGTATCTATCTCAGATGATTTAAACATCATCATGGGTTGACATCAAGTCCAAAGGGGGAGATCATGGCATATATGCTGTCCTTGATGGCAACCTACTTGATGAAGTTGATGGTAACCTACTGGATAGAAAGATTGTTGGTTATATGATGCACAGTGTTGTCCTTGATGGCAACCTAATGATAAAGATGAGAGGATGTACCAACTGATGAAGATTAGTAAGAAAGGAAAAAATGATAAATATGATGTGTCAAGGCATACTGGGTTTGTTAAGGAGAAGTAGCATATGCAAGAGAAAAATTCACACTATATCGCTGCATGGATATTTGCGCTCTAAATTTATAAATCTGTGGGGGTTACTGCAGTATTGACCCATTGTATTGAGCGCTCGAATATCTATTTGATCCCGCTCCTGTGAATACCATTAGTAGTGGTGTGGTTTTGCCTTATGGTATTGATAAAGGCTAAACCTATATAAGGAGTAAAGAATAATAGTGCATATGTAAAAGTGTCTAGGCATTAAATGGTAATACTTTCACTCAAGTATATCCTGATGGTTGAATTCTGCTCTCAATTGATAGATCCGAATCTATGATGCACCTATGAATATGATGAAGGTTCAAGGACTTCAGATCTAGAAATGATGAATCTCTAGGATGATTTGAAAAAGAAGGCAATGAAGACTGCACAACTGAGAAGAAGTATTAGTCTAGGTTCATAGATCTCAATCTGTTCTTTCAAAGTTTATTCTTTATAGATCTATACACGTTCATTTCACGAAGGCTGCTGTATACGTAAACGGTTTACAAAGCACATGTATAAAGTGGTCTCGATTAAATAAAAGCTAAGGTATCTAAACTAATGATTGGCCAAGGTTGAATGTGTTTCTTCTCGTACATCTATTCTCGAAGTTTGGTTATCCGATATTCCTGTTGAAGGTAAGTAGTTTTGTCTGCTGGAAGTGGATGGCTAAGGTATTTGCTGAGAAGTAGGCTAGTTGGAAGCTGCTGACCCACTTTGCAAAATCTGATGAACATGGTCTCATGGTACCGAGTCAAGTTCTCAATGAGGGGGTTGGAGCTCCCTTCCAGTGTAGAGCTCGTAAATGAGAGCAGGGTAGAAGCCTCCTCCTGCAGAGAGGCACAAACAAGATAGAAGGGTAGCTCCTCTATGAGAGGCCGGTAAACGAGAGAAGGCTGTAGTCATAAGTGGGTGTCATGTCAAAGAGTTTGCGCCGACAGATGTATTGTGGAAGTTTTCTTTGTACATAACAAATATTGAAGACCGAGACGATAAGGTGCAGGTTTTCTCCCAAATTGGGTTTCCACCTTAAATCCTGTGTTCATGTTGTTTATGTGTGATGATTATCTTCGTTTCACTGCATTTGTTTACTACTTACTATAAATCCGATGAATGAATGATACAATGATCCAAGTTAAGAATTAAATAATAATTATATCTTCATAGACACATTTTCCAGTTGTCTCGAGTGATATCCACGTGTATGGCACTGAGTTTTATTCAAGAGCAGACAGGAAGGTGAGAAAGAAAAAAGTTAAAAAGTTTTCGCCGCACTAAATACCGTATTCACTCTCGAGTATTTTTTCCCAATGTGTTGACTTAATGGGGATTTGCACCTTGCGAAAGTAACAAAGAACTCGTAGACCATGTGGTTATTCAATAGCGTTTCAACTCAAAGAATGTGAATGAAATCAAATTCTTCTTCTCAAAATTCCATTCAAACTAGAACTATACAAACTCATAACTAAATCATTGCATCGAAACCATATTGCAATCAAGAGCTACCTATGAGATTATTATATATACCACCTACTTTTAAGTCAAAACTATAGGTTTGTTTTCAATCAAGGAAATCAAAGAGGAGCTGGCCAAAAGAGCGATCCAACACCTAGGTTTTTTGACTGCCTGTAAGTGGACCACATCTATTGGCAAATTAATAAAATTGAATCCATAATCGAACTTATAAATGAAAGAAACTCCACCACTAATTTAGACCCAATACTCTACCAAAGGATCTGAGCAATTATGAAAAAGACCTCTTGATGAACATAAAAACTACAAAGGATCCTTGAAAACACCGGCACCACTGTGGGTCTTGATGATCCAAAGGATATATTCATTCATAGTTCAGTAAGATGTCTCTCTCGTTTTATGCCTTCATTTTCAACATCATTCTTAAGACATGACTTTGAATTCATATATTTAGGCAACTTTCAATGGAGCAACTATATCAGAAGTAGATGGATGTTTGAAAAATAAATTTGCATGCATTACAATGAGAACTTCAAAAAGATTATCATGCACACAAACAAAAAAAAATTGATCATTTAAATTGTAACAATACATTTAGACAAAAACTGTAGATCAAAAAGGCCGACATATTGTTTATATGTTTATGGTAACTCTACATACTTTCAAGGAATCCAACCCTCCTCTCCTTATGATGAAAAAGAAACATTTTTTCACATAAACTTCTTCCTTTCTCCCCGCCCATTTTCATGTTGTTGAACATTCAACTCTTTGTTCTCAATATGCCCTGAAAAGTTTTCTTCATGGTGCTCTCGGGGGTTATCTAAAAAGCCGAATTTTCATCACATGTTACCTCACCTGCTCATAATTTTCTGTGTACATTGTTAACCTAACTTTGAGAGTTTCTTTTATATAAAATTTAGAAAGGAATGGATGAAAAAAAAATCGGAATGATTTGGTTCATACCTCGGACTGCATATAGATTGAAAAGGTTAGCAAATCCTGCAAATTTCAAGCAGAAGATGAATTTGATCGTAAAATTTCTCATCCATTTCATCTTCAACTAAAGCAAGAAAGACATCTTTGTTGGAAAATTTCTTCTTGATCATCATTACAACTAGTTTGTAAGAAAATTCATAAAATGCCTTAATATCTCCAGATCATCTTACATATTCTAGATTTGATCTATCAATACTTTTAATATATTTAAAACAAAACTCCTTCCAAATATTACAATAGTATTGAAATTAATGCGGATTAAGATGACTTCCATAATGTCCAAAAAATATTATATGGAAATATTTAAGAGAACACAAGCTTTCGATTTCAACCCTTCTATACCTTATACTATAGCTTTGTCTTCTAGGTTAGCCATAAATTATTCGCGATATAAACTTTGAAATCAACCTCAACATATACATGTGTATGAATTCAATCTAAAAATGCGCATCAACATCATTCTTGACATCTTTGAATAGTAAGATAGTTGACCAATCAACAGTAGGGATTGAAAACCATATGTGAGATCTGATCCATAGGGCACAACTGACGACCTGCAATAGAAATCATATTTAACTTTCTTCAAGCGCATCAGATCTTCAAGAAGTGAGCCACCACTAATCTTTGAATTTCTGAATTCTTCAAGAAATACCGAGTCACCAAGGTAGGTAAGGTATTTGATATTTTCATCTCATACCTTCAAGAGCTCATTTACTTTGATTGGAATCAATTACCCAGTTATAATTCAGCTTCTCAACTCCCATAGACGATAAAAATGTTATCACTAGGCTGGAACAATTTGGGTTGCTCAATTGTCAACCTAGTGCAATCCATTAAAACCACTTCTTTGACTCAAAGTTATCCCTTCCAATCAAAAAGGGTTTCTCAAGAAAACAAATGAATACTCAATATAAGATTCTCCATTGCGTATGGATAAATATTTTTGTGTTAAGATATTTTTATGTGTGGAAGATTGTATGGAAGAAGCAAATGGCTATGGAGTTAAGCTATGGGACTTCAATTACAAGAAAATGTAATCCCATGTGGAACTGAGGCAATTAAGTTTAAAAAAATAACTTTTTATTTAAAAACATGTAATTAGACATGCAATGGTAAACTATGTAAAACCCAGAATTCCAAGTAATAATGATACTATCAAGCTGATGATAATATAAAAAATGGAAAGACACAAATAGATAAGCCTAAAAGAAATATCAAGTCTAAAAGATAATCATTGTAATCCGTATATTAACTTGATAAAAATAAATTACAGATAATATCCCAATACATTCACTAATGCCTTTTCAACTCGAAATCCATAATTCTATTGATTGGAGGTCTCATATGAATATTCACTTCAGCCAACTCTAATCTCACTTGAGACATATTCCTAATCGAATTATACATCACTTGGAGACCCCCTAGGGATATTTTGTTTAAGCGTAGTTTGAATATAAAAAGGACTCTTCTTTCATTTGTCAACAAAAGTTATACTTATGCTTAACTGTCTGATAGAGTATTATTTTATGAATGTATTTGGATTTCTTGGGTGTATCATACGCAACCGTGTATGTTAGTGGACCTCCACCAAGTTGGAATTTAAAATTTCTACTGAAATATAGTAGGTAAAATTATAAATATGCCTCAAAGATGATTGAATATTTCCAAACTACTGATGTTTATGAAAAATATGAGAGAGGTTTGCCAGATGGGCAATCGAAGGAATTCCTTTCCATTTGGTTAGAAAGAGAGTTTTAAGTTGACTACTAAAAAATAATCATTTAAGTAGCGTAAAACTCCAAAATCACTGCACCCATAATATTTAAATTCATTGTTGGAGGCTGTCTTGAAATGGTAGTGCTTACATGTGTTCATCTTTTATGATATTTTTCTAATGTTTACCTGAGGCTTCTGTAGCAAGCACAAGTAGCAAATTTCTGCCTTCAAGCACAGGTTTCTATGAAAGTGCCTGATTTTATGAGATTTTGCTTTCTTCCTGTATCACCTCAAACACTTGTATCGGCTCCAAATTTTTTATAAAAATATACAAAAGTGGAGTTAATAATTTATTAAACCCAGTTAAATGATGATTATATTGATGAGTTAGCATGTTTTTAGCTTGATAGATTATAAACCACATTAGGTTAGTAGCAGGTCCTCTTCTTAAGCATTGGCATAATAGTGTACATGATTTTATTCTGTAATTCATCGACACTTTTCACTACAGTGTACTGATGTAGGTGGATATTTCAGTAGTACCGCCTATTCCACTTGAGGCTCCACTATTTTCTATTTCAATTTTTCGGTTCGACGATTTACTATTTTTGTGAGTTTTTCGGGTCCTAAACGTACGGAGCGGGTTGGGGCCCTAGCAGCCGTTTTTTGGGGAAAACGGAGAGCAGCATGGGTCCATGGACACGATGTGCTCATTCAGTACAGTCACTCGGATAGATCTTCCCCGACGAGGGTATGGTATGCGTCAGCGGAGATGGTAACTGCCAAAAGTTAA
The DNA here is from genome assembly GCA_034641835.2 of Pinus albicaulis. NCBI lineage: Eukaryota > Viridiplantae > Streptophyta > Pinopsida > Pinales > Pinaceae > Pinus > Pinus albicaulis. Next base: position 585,550,244 of record CM076582.1, on the reverse strand, counting down.
ACACAGGAGATTGAAACATAATTGCCCAGCAGGGCCCACTGGTTGCTTCATCTCCTAGGGTTAGGGTTTGGGCTGTTACAGGTTTCCATTGTTTCTGAGCGATAAATAGCTTTCAGGCCTCATTGTAACTCGGTTCGGAGGCACTATAGCCACCACATCTCCTTCTCGAGGGTAGCTGCAGTAGCCTAGCTAGTTTTATTTCCATTCTTGTCTTTAATAAAGCAAATTTTGATCTTTGATAATGAAATGATGTTATTTTCCGTTGCATCTTTGTATTTTATGTTTATATGTTTAATATTAATTTGCATTCATAAATCTGGATCGATGGTATCGAACGATGGCACTACGATCCTTCTTTGTGTCCCCAACGGTCGGGGTATAAGGAGCTGAGGCACGATCTGGTGGAACTTCTTCATAGTCATTATGAAGCATAGACGGACGCCCATGGAGACGAAAAGAAAAATGAGGGAGAAGCGAGGAGATCTGTCAATGTTGTCAAGGAGGCCCTCGAAGAAAAAGAACGTGATGGTCGATGGATAACTTTAACAAGATCCTTCAGCGCTGCCATGAGCGCGGCTGTGCACGCTCCCGGCGGCCACTGCGGAGCGCGACTCCTTTTTAAGGGTACAAATGCTTTGACATTCCCACTGTTTGAGGAATGGGCGAGCGCGAATGCCATAGGCAAATGGTTGAATACATTGAAAGAGGATATTTCTCGGTTCATGACTTTTCGAGGCAGGAAAGGTGCTTCCACACACACTTCCTCAGCTACCCCCATGTTGGGCGGTGGGAAGCCTGCGTGAGAACAAGGACGGATGAGAACCCTCTTTGTTCACACGGCCCAGTACCAACTTGGGTGCTAGGGAACGCGTCGAGGAACGAGTGCTATCCCATGAGGAGCTATGAGACAAATGCCTGCAATGGACCACGCTGGACAACAAAGGGATCAAGATATTGCATGAGGTAGCGGTCATTTCCATGCCTAACTCAAAGTTGGGTATCAAAGATTTAGAGAAACATACGAGTGCTAAAGTATCGCCGAGTTGTACGCACGGAAAGCCAGTGGGGAGAAGCAGAGGGTTCCTTGACATCTCCTCGCTTGTCCCCGGCATACCGGTGTCTTTGTAAGATTGACGAGAAATTCAGCGAAGAAGCGAGACTTTGGATCTCAGAATCCAAAAACGAGAAAGAGTGCTTCTGGCCAGTAAGAACAAGGCTGAACCAGAGCATGAGCGAGAACGACTCATCGAAGCCACGAAAAGAACAACATAGAAGCAAAGAAAGGACACGGAAAATGAGCTGATTCCTGAGCTCCACTACAACACAAGTGAGTGTGGGCCAGCGATGGCAAATGGCCGAGATAGGGGCTTAAGTCGAATCATAACAATCGAATGTTTCCCAAAAAGGTGAATGAAAAAGGGAAAGCAGTTATTGATGCGGAATGGCCAGCAAACCTTGCAAAGACCAGGAAGGAACAGAAGATCCGGAAGGAGGGGGAGGAACGTGTCTTCACTCCCGGATGGTGGCTCCCGTGCAATTCATTATCGACAATGAGGCCAAAAACCAACACTCATTCAGCGGGCACCATGGCAGCGTTGGAAAAGCACCGACCACAACTCACCCACATCCGCACACCATTGGTGCTTCACCAAGGACAAGATCCCCGTCAATGGCGGTGTCGCCTTCCTGTCCGTAGCCTTCACGGATGAGGTATTGGTGTTACTCCTATTGATATTTCGATGTTAATAAGACAACCATACTTGTGGAAGTGTCCATGCGTAGCGCGCAAGTCTCGGCTTCATCTTGTTGGTATTGCTGAAGTAGTTGTACGGGATACCGGAAATTACTACTCTAGCTATCTCGTTCACCAAAAACATGCAATCAAGTTCATTTCCCAAGCCGAAGTCGTTTTACGATGATCACTTCGAGCAAGAAAGAGCGCCAAGCAGAGCCCTCCCGGACAGGGCTCTCTGCATAACAACAACAAATGAATGAGTTGTACAGAGGTATGGGGACATATTCACCTCACCCACCAGGGGACTCTCTGCCATGGTCAAGCACGATTGATCTAACACGGTGCGCCGCTACCTAATAGTTAATCTATCAATGCTTCTTATTAGAGAATGATGAAATCCAAGAGAAAACGAGATTAAGGGCTGTTCGAAGGTCACATGAGACCGGTTGCCATGCTGTGGAGATCCACGATGCGTGTTGCAGTACGAAGAAAGGATGGGACGTATGAACTCATCATTGACTATTGATAGTTTCAAAGATATTTATCCTAAAGATAGGTACCCAGTCACGGATTGATGACCTTCACAGACCATCAAAGATACAAGCTATTTGGCCAAGATGGGCCACAGAATGCAGGTATCTGGGGTATCAGGTAGAACCTGGTGTGTGAGCGCAGCAACCAAGGAAGGCCTTTTGAATAGTTTTGGTCATGCCTTACTGGGTTGACAGATGCTCGCCACCTTCATGGGGATGATGGATGACATCTTGTGGCCATTCACCAACTCATTTGTGGTGGTGCTTGGATAAATATTCTTATCTTGACAGAGACTTAGGAAGAAACACCTTCACACATCAAACGAATCTGTCTAAACAACTGTGACAACACAAATTGTGTGCCAATTTGAGTGTAAACGCACCGCGCAGCCAGGAGTTCAATATGGGACACGTATTCAAACGAAGAGTGCATGTGGATCCGGCCAAGATCTGATCATTGGGATTGACGACCCCAACCACTATAACGAGCTTCGCGGCTTTTCACGGGTCTTACTTTAATTTCTATCGGAGGTTAGGTAAATTTGGGGATTCTACTCATATCCTTGGCCTTGAAGTCAGTCACCAAAGGAAGACGAGAGCAAATTTTTTGATGCAGACCTCAGCAGAAAGCGTTAGAACTAAAACCGCCTCTTCATTCGGCCCAGTGCTCACTTTGCTGGACTTGCAACAGCATTTGAGATGAGAACGATGCCTCTATTATGCTGTTGGGGCGTTCTTACTCAGGGGACATCCGGTGGCATTTCACGGTGTGAGACATTGTACGACAGTTCGCAAGTACCCATAACGACGAAAATGTGCTCATTGTGCAGCGTAACAATGGAAACGTACATTACAGAAGAAACGATGTCCACACGAGACACGAGGCCTGAGTTCATACGGACACAAGGGAAGTTTGGTTCACGAGCCAATCGCCATCGGTGGTCTGCATATACGCAGTTCATTTGAACATCAAATATAAGGAAGAGGGTACTTTTAATCATGTTGGGCGCCTCGGTGAGCCACAGATCGTGGCGCTCTGCATTGTGGCTCTTGTCAGGCCACGAGACTTACGATTAGCCGCTTCCTATGAGGGTAGCCCGGAGGTCGACCAAACACAAGAGCACTCTCTTGAAGTCTGTGATTCAAATTTTCACCTCGAAGATGCTTTTATATCATAGGACACACTGTGTTCCTTAATAGACATTGCCAAGATAATCTGGGAAGCACTACGGTTAAGGTCAACATTTCGAGTCAGCGGCAGTGCTGATCTACTGCCAGTGTTCTGTTGACGGCAACCCGGCAGTGTGAAAGCACATCAAGTCTTACCTTTGTGACCATTGCCAAACCAGGCAACTCAGAGAAAGGCAAGGCCTATATGCTCTCTACCTACCCCTGATGGGCCAGCAGGAATCCATCTCCATCGATTGCATGTCGGGCTTGCCTTCTGCTAAGCGATAAACTTGTGTTTTGTGGTGGTAAACAGATTCCACCGAAGATGGCCATTGGTAAGCCTGTGAGAAAGATATCACGGCCACGCTTCGCTGCTAAACTCTTCTTTGAAGCAAGTGTGGTGCATGGGGTCCCCACGATCTGTCATATCAGATCGGGATAAACGGGGTTCCTCTGACACGTTTCCCAGTCTAGCCTATGGTCGATGTTGGATACCAAGCTCACCGAGTCCGCGACGCCAATACAGCGGATGAGCAGGACGGTCGTCAACGGGGGTGATTGTACACATTCGCATGTGATTCAAAGCATCCACGCACATGGAGACTGTCCCTTGTATGCTGGCCATAGTTATGTGACCCGGGCTCTCCACAGTTCAATCGGCCATAACCCCTTCCCGGAAGGTGAGCTTGGGATTGGCCACTGCTCCCCGTGGCCGTAGCCGCTGCCATTTGCGGTACTCGAGGCCAGGCCAGGAAACATCACTGTCCGATCCCAGGGTGAGCAAAACGGTAGCTTCATCGGCGGTATTCTTGTCGCCAACGGGTTCATGATATATTGGACGAGAGCCAATGCTAAGTACAAGCAACGTAGTCAACACCGAGTGCCCGCAACTTCCAGTCTGCAGGGTAGGCAAAGTATGGCTACATTTGGGAGGAAAACACTCTTTGGACCCCATGGCTTCACCCCGCTCACCCGTACGGACGTACACACATCACCAAGGCTATGGGGAACAATGGTCCAGAACTCGGTATTCACATTCCTTCCGTTTTTCGAGTCTTCAATGTGAATTAAGCACTTCGTCACTTACTTCCCACCTCTCATGGACACCCTCGGACATTGCGGGAGCAACTCACCTCAGCGAGTTGATACGGTACACGCCAGAGCAGGCCACCACGGTGCATCATGGACATGCAATCAAGAACACTCGCCCGACGAAGATCCAACTATGTCGATTTGCTCGGCTGGCCCAACTCTACACCAAGGAAAGTGGTTCACCGAGGGGACCAGATTCAATTTCCTCATCTCATGGAAGGGAGACAACGCAATGGGGACCATTGCTTCCTAAGGGGAGGAATGATCGGTGGATATTGATGGTCACCGCCTATTCCACTTATGAGGCTCTCGTATCCCTATTTAAGTTTTGATTTCAGCCTGATTTATTTGCCGCCTTGTGATTTCCGGGTCCTAACCCAGGAGCCGTTTTGAGGCTGAAAACGACGTTTTGGGAAAATGGAGAGCAACATGGGTCCATGGATGATGTTTTCTTCAATTGTAGTCTATAGGATAGATCTTTCTAACGAGGGTATGGTACGCGTCAGCGGAGATACATTGTACTTGAATTCTCGCCCACGGGAAGTTGGCTTGCAATTTACCCAAACGGGGCTTCTGATTTTGGCGCTTCATCTCCTAGGGTTGGGGTTTTGGCTGTTTAGGATTTCCCATTGTTTCTAAATGATAAATAGGCCCTCGAGCCTCATTGCTTTTCAGTTGACACATAGTATGCATCTGCTTACCAGGATAGCTACGTACTAGCTAGTTTTATTTTTCATTAAATAATGACAAATTTAGGTCTTTGATATTAATGAAATGAAGTGTTATTTCCGTTGCATCTACCTTTATGTTTATACTTTTATTATGTTGTGTTCACATAAATCCATTATCAGCATTAATTCTCAAAAACATCAAAAACACACAACGTTGGAAGAAAAAATGAAATCCGAGAACTTTGGTATGAAATTAAACCCGTTTGTGAATTTGTTGGAGGATTGTTAAAAAGTATCAAATTCCTACAGACAGATTAACTCATGCTAAAACTTTTTTTGGATTTTCTTTGACAATGACACTATGTGACAACTGATGACCTTTCAAACTCACCAATAACCTTCATACATGAAATATTTTTGAAAATATCAAATTTAAAAAACAAATCATATTCAACCTAAGTGACACCTAATCAGCTCAAAAAATCTAGTAATTTATCATGGATAACAATTTGCATGGCTTCCTTAATTCTTCATGACTTGTAAGTCTAAAATTATAGGTACAACGGATAAATTCCAACTTATGGAGGGACTAAGGAAATTTCTAAATTCCACAATATTTGGTAGGGAGTGGATATGCTACGTTGAACATCCTTTGACTAATGGGTTTCAAACGTTATGAAGAGTCAAAATATATATTCCTCCATTGAATGAACATTTTGATCATGCTCCATGTACCATAGTCATTAATTTAAACGTGGAACCTCCACAAAATGGAATGGATTACAAGAATTATCCATTTTATTAATTCCTACAATTGAGAATTCTATAATTTCTGTTTACCCATTAGTACATGAAATAAAGAATTCAATGAGTATTTATGAATGAAAAATAAAAAATGTTTTCCATAAAATACTATTACCTTCAATTTTATCCTTTTACGCCACTTCCTTCATCAAATTAGTAAAGAGAAGGATTCAGGTTCAAATGGAGGGTTAAAGGAGTATAAAAAAGTGGTCAAACATGCCATAACTTGGACCCAACACTCACATTCATATTTAAGCATCCTTATTTTCTTCCATGATCCAATAAAGCGATCCATCCTTGGAAAAGCGTCTGTCATAGGAAGAATTTTCTCATCTAAGGCATCCCTTTGACTTGCTTTAATAACACAAAACATGTCTAATAGATGCCATGTGAAGTGTGCATATCATGAGGTTTTCTGAGTGTCACTTTTATGACCGATCCTTGGCAGCTTCCAGCTCCATCATGTTCTTGTAGTACACAGTTAGTATTATTGCGCGTATTGGTTTCCTTGCATTTAGCCTCATATGTCACTAGAAAGTTCATTATTTCTCCACATCAAAAGCACTTGAGTTTTATGAGATTCCTTATTAAATTTTAAATCAATTAAAAACAACACTTTCATTGTAGTTATCTATAGTTAACCCATAAAATTTTAAATCAATTCAAATCATAACTTTAATAGAGATTTTTTTTTCAACTCGTAATAATACTTCTCTCTTTGGTGCTCTTTGGTTACTTAATTAAACCTTCATGCTTTTTTTTTGAACTTAATCCCTTAGTGGTGTGTTTTCTTCATAGCTCCACACAATATTTAGCTCCATATTTGATCCCAGCTGCTGGGTGGTTAAACCCAAGGAAAGAACTTGGTGGTGCTTTGTAAGATCCATGAGATTTTCGTATGGCCTCTGTCCATAGTCTAAATCATTGAAGTGAACACCCCCAGAATCAATTAGTGGTGAATATTCTTCTCTGCAGCCTTTTGTATAGGTCAAACTAAACCCCCTCTTTGCCACTCCCGATTGAGTGTAGGAATGTAATACCATCAAAGGTAGGAATATGTTTACAAAGAATATCATCACACCACCATCAAATCCACGAGTCATGTACACCCTCTGAGCCCTTTGTGACACGATTCCATGAAGTCTACAATACAATTTCTCATAGTGGGTATTGACTGATGTCTTCCGACCAAGCATCCCAGTGCTTGATCTAATGACATGTGCATGGTTGATACACGGCCAAGTACACAGCATGGAATGTAGAGTACACTCCTCATGGAACATAATTAAGGCTAATTACGAATTTCTACTGCATAGGATAAAAAAAAAGTTCCCTAGGCACAAGCCTACAAATATCCTCTTTACGAACTCCATGCTACATCTATCTGCCTGTGTCCACAACATTTAATTTTCCATGACATACACTAAAAAATTTTAACAAAAAATTTTTATTTACATAATCAGCACTTCATCCAAAATTCTGATCTCCTAGGCATAAATATGAACTCATTTCATTTTGATCCTTTGTAGGTGTTGTTGATCCTTTCATGGTAGCTTTTATCTCACACCATTACAACTGCTTTGTACCTTATTTTCAGCAGGATGTACTTTTAGTGTTTATATACTACTGCTGGATTTCTTTTGAATTTACAAAATTCACAACAACTTTAGAAGTGACCTCAAAATTATAATACTCATAATAATTCTATTACTCCAACTTTCTTTGTCAATTGAAATAACTATTGTTATTACACTATACATGTGCATCATATTTATTCAAAGCACTTCTAAAATGCAAGTAAACATTCATTCTAACATGCTAATAATTTAGAATTGCTAAATTCATATCTCTAAGTTAAATTTAACATTTAATTTTTTTTTCATTTTCATTTCATCCAATCATGCATTTACAAAAGTCATTTCTATTTTTTACCAAAGGCTCCCCACCCTTCACCCATACCATTTCTAGTATCCATGAAACACTTGCATTAAATTGAAATAATGGTTTTAAATTCAACTCAAGATTTCTGCACCTTTTAATTCCTTTCCTTTGCTTTTCTTGGGTTTACTACTACATACCACTTATTTGTAGCATCACCTTTTTCTTTCAGCAGAATCCTTTTGAAGGGTCCATCTAGTTGATAACATTTCTATTGTTGTAATACATAGTATTTCTAAAAGGATAGCATCACATTAGTCATAAATTCATTCATTCAAATATTTATAATTTCGTAGAGAAACTTCATAAATGGATTTTCATTTATATCCATTATAATCATGTATTTTCCATGTTATTCTCATGCTATCAATTTCCATCCTTTATCATTTCCATGCCACAAAAATGGTCAAGAGAATATGTATAACGTACTATCAGCAATGGTGTGCAAATTAGGTCATTATTTCCCTTACCCAATGGATATTGAATTTGAATTTATTCATTTAGAAATTTTTGACTGGTCAATTAGGAGAAAGGTTATAGAAGTAATTGATGGAAAGAGGAAAGAGAAATGGAGAAGAAACATATAGGAAAGTACGAATAAAAAATAGAAAGTCAAAAGGAGAGATATCTGACTTACGTTGAGATACTGTTCTTTGAGGCCATTTGAAATGTTATCATCTTATTGATGAAATCTAATTTTATATTTAATGAGTCTCATATTATGAATGATCTCACATAACTCTGCGGCAATAACTTATTTTAATGTATTTTTCCTCTTTTATAATATAAAGTATTGTGAGATCAATTCCATGTCTATGTGTGTGTGGAGTGTGATTTATTTGACCTCTTCATTTTGTTATGATGTTTCAATGCATTTGTCTATTATTTATTTCTCAACACAATTTAATATATGAAGATCTTTGGCTCCACCATGCACATGTTGTGAGTATTAGCTTAAATAACCAATCCTTTACTAGTTTTGTATGATATTCATTTATCAATTCTCGTTGTCCTTAAATTCACCCGGCATGCCTTGGGTGAGACATTTCTCCCCTTGCGGAAGGGAATGTAGTATCAACTACAATAAAGTCTTTGTTGAAGCTTGGTGGTTGAACCTAAGGTCTTCAAGTAAATTATTAACAATGCTTATAAACATTAAGTTCCATTAAATAACCTCATAACAATGCTTAAAACATGGTAAGTAAATCTAATTTCATACCATTTATATGAACATGTATAAAAATTTTAAATATTAGTGAGTATCACACTTATCTAGCTGGCTCCAACTGTTGTCGAACCAAACAACATCATTGCTTATTTCATTTCCCCTTATTTCTCATGTTCTTAGAGGATATAATACACACACACACACACACACATATCAACCATGCGAAATTTATTTAAAGGCTCTTCATTATTATTTTATTTTTCATAGTTTGTGTATCATTGCCGAATTTTGTTCATGTGGACATAGCCGATCCACCTAGTTGTTGCTCTGTGTTCTTTTTACTCTTGTTGCCATTGTCTTATACAAGGAACCAATGAGAATTTGCCCTTACGGTTGGGTTTTATTTAGCTTCCTCCTAAAAAAGCTCCTTTCCTTTTCCTTTCCCACAACCAAAAACCACTAAGACCGAACCACGAAAATAAAAAATAATTAAACGGAAGGAAAATAATATAGAAAACACGTGAAAACATATAAGAAGCATGACCATGTCGAAGTCAACAAACGAAAAACAACAAGAAAAATATGAAACCAATTATCATAATAGAGTCATGTAAAACATCTTTCCATCATTCATGTATCCCCACAGCAAACTCGATCTCTTGATTCTTGGTGATCATTTTCATCTTATTACAGCAAAAACAATGAGTACAAACTCTGCCAAAAATTCTGTGGCAACCTCCAAAATTTCAACATCCTCTAACACTTCCAAGAGAACTTTTAATATTTCATGACTTGGGTAGGTGCTCCTCATCTTTTGCATTAAAGTTTTTGGTTCATATGTTTGGAAGTTTGTATAGGCTCTTCTTCTTCTTCCATTATATGTTGAGGAATTATTTCTTTAGGTGCGGCTCTCTAGAGTACCAACATGAGATGAATTTATTTTATCTCTAGCTTTATGATGTTCCTTTCTTCTTGCATCATAAGATTTCTGAGTTAAGATTCTTGTTGTAGTAATTCTTGCATGCAGATATATTTGTAGCAACATTTTTTTCAGCACACCCATTCTTTTTTGCTCTAATGAACCTTTAATTCCACTTGATAGCTCTTCAGCTCAACTTTCAAGCTCCTAAAGGTTTCTCCTCTTTTAGAGACTTTCCATTTCTTGCCATGATGTTCCCATGCTATGATACACTGCCTATTGTCAATTGTTGTTCTTGTGCAATTGATTCTTCTTATGTTTATACCTGCCATAGTTATTAATTTTTACTAGCAAAATAAGTCAAACATTTACCCCTTTACCATTTTAACAATAAGCATATTATTTGGTAACTTTGATTTGTTTCTATGCACACATCAAGAACTCATGTCAAACACATATTCCAAGAATAAAAAAATGCATATCAAGCATATTTCTCCATATCATTACTAGGTTTTGAAATCAATAATTTTACCAAGACTAGTAGCCATGACATCTGTAAGCTTAAAAAGCCGGTTAGAAAAAAATTAACATATTAAAATTTTCCATTCCTATAATTTTACAAGTATGATATTACCACATACATAAAAAAACACAATCACTGTCAAATTATATGGTCAACACATTTTCACACAACAAGCAATCATCTTTAAATAACACAAAGTGTGGTGACTTTTTTTTGTAATGGAGATCAATATTATTCTCCCAGGGTCCAATATTAAACTCTTACTTTCTGATGTTGCACCCTATAACTCTTAACTTATCCTCCTCATGTCAGTCTGATGTTGAAATAGGCTTTCTATTACTGCGTATCATAACTCTAAATATTATCATCAAATGTGGTGTGAACCTTCACTTTTTATTTCATACATTATTGAGCCCATTCGGTCAGTGTTGAACTCGGATGCTTTGATGCTACTCTGTGATCATCCCACCACATTGGATTAATAGAGACTGAATAAGAGGCATTAATTTTACTTCTTTGACCTCCATGCTATCATTATGAAGATGGGGTTATAAAAAAATCTTTCTAAAGTAGCTAAATTAACTTTGAATGCTACATTATGTCCATCTTGTAAAAGACATTTCAACAGTATAAATTTTATCTCGATAATGACTATAAAAAATTATGACGATTTACTATTGACCTTATAATCCCTTCCATAAACAGAATACCACGTGATTACTACATGGTTCCACCTCAAAGATGGTTCCACCTCCATCCTATGCCAAAAACGTGGACATGGGTAAACCCATGTAACCCTTACCACATATATAACATGGACTCCATTGAGTTAGGATCTATGTATAAAATGTTTTCTTTCATGTTACACAGTTCACTTGTAGGAACCTAGAGTTACAAACTTTACCACGTGAAAACATTCCGAGTCTCAAATATGTCTATACCCCAAGAGTAACAAATTATACTATCCATTGCCTCTATGTAAATAATTTTTTACTACAAATATCGATTTCATAATGTGGGAAAAATATTGAGGAAATTGAAGTGGGGTTGAATAATTATTTCTAAACTACTTAAACTTTTATTTTTATTAATCATTTTTCTCAAGGACTATTATGGTAACCTGCATATGTGATCATGAGAAGACAAGTAAGTGTATATCCCGATTTCACTATAGCTTAGGTTAATTTATCATTGTTTAAATTGAGCCAAGGTATATCAATACTTCATGCATTAATTAAATAGTAACCATTTGCAGTAGAATAGAATAAGCCATCACACAAGAAACACATGAACACCAAGATTTTTAGGTGGAAAACCAATGTGGGAAAACATTCGTTGGTGTCGTCTCTATCTTATTATTTTATTATAAAAAGAGAAAATTCACAAAGTGTCTTGGTACCGGACTCCTTACCAATACACATGCACCTGCATCTGCAAAAGGCTAGCCTTCTCTTGTTTTCTAGCCTCTAAGGAAAGGTAGATACAACCCCTTATCCTATGTTATTTATGGATCTTTTGTTATGTTTCAAATTGGATCCATTCCAAATGTAGGAAAACAATACGAAACCAATATTAGACAAGTCACTTAATCACGAATCAATTGTATCACAAATAAAACATAGAAATAAAATTTTCAAACAACCATCGGCCTTATATCGCAGCATACCCATTCCTTAGGAACATGATTCCTCTTTTCATCATTGAAACCAGATTTGTCATACAAACCTTGTATAAACACATGTCAAAATATATACTCTATTGTAATTATCCATACCTACGCGTATACGTGTTCCCCTAAATCATATCTGTGTGTACATATCTCAAAATATTGAAAAATGAATCTATGTACATCATGAATCAATCACCCAAGCAGATATTGAAGCCATCATAAATAAATGGAGCAAATACAAATGATCATAGTAGAATCATCACAGTTAATTATTTACTTCATAATTAATTCAGCAATTAGTATTTTCAAACCCACAGATAATTATAAGAGAGACTTCAATGGTAAAAAACAACAAACCTGACATAATTGATCAACCATTATCATCGGCTCATACTAAAAAACCACATAATAGATGTATGCGACCCTTATAATGAAATTATGCATATGTACGCGCCTTTATATACTTGACTTCCCGTGTACACGATCTATCTCTGAGAATTTACCTGCAGTACCTAGAAGTAGATCACGTATGTATGCAATTTTCTGAAATAAACACATTGTACATATTTTTAGTCTGAAGTCATGCAATTTCAGTAGCTTCAATCAAACCCAAATATATACTTTAAGTAACAAACACCCACGTCACCGATGCTCATCACAGATCAAACCCATAAGCGGATTAAGTGATATTTCATATCAACTAGATCGATCCCTCATCATACTCCGTGTACACCCACTTACATACACACTCTGCCCAGTCTCCATATCCTTTACTATGACTTAGTCCTGCTTGATACATTGGGTCGTCCATTAATGTCTCGATGAGTATTCTTTAAATGAAGACAAATATCATTCATGCATATGTCTTATGGGCCAATACCATGGTAAGTACATTTGAGCTTGCCATAAAATTGAGAAGCTGTATGGACTTTCCATCACCATGCTATTAACATATATGCTTGTATTTTCTTGGAAAACACCTGCATACTTCCTCAAAATTTAACCTCTCATCTCATTTTTGTATACAAACGTGATATTTATTTTTCTAATCTCCTCTGCCCTCCATCCATGCGACATATTTACCAAGTAAAAGGTTCCATCAAGGACAACACATTTGTCATAATGCCAAAAATCTACCCTTTGGACTTGATAGCAACCATTTTTGTCTTGGTTACCACCACCCGTAGATACATCCATAAGACATACCAAGCTCACCCACACAACCAGGCCACATCTATATACATGCAAATTCTCTCCCAAGTCTCGCTTATTCTACAAACACCCAAGTTCTCTCCCAGCGATATCAAAGGAAAGGGAAAACTAATGTTGGGCAGGAATTCCTCTTCCACTTGTTGAAATGAGGGTTGTAGATGTGATCTACGAGAGTATGAAAATTGAATGTTGACCATACTTCTGAGAGCCAAGATGAAATTTCTGAAGATATACAAGAAGTAGAAGCTCTATGACTCAGCAGTCTGTGAATTTTCCTATACACTAATGACTTGAGCTTACAACAATCACCCATGGAGTGGGATTACACATTTGAATCAATATTACATCAAATTCTAAGAAATGGGATTACCATTAATCAAAATAAATACATGCAATGATTACATCATGGATCTCTATGTGAATTTTACATCAAGAGACATTTATGACCAAAACAAAATACAACTAAAGACATGATAATCATCAACAACCCTATCATACACACCTGCGGTTGCACCATAAGCCATAAGTACGATAAAAGCACTTCAACGGAATCATCCATGATATATACTTATCATGAACACCATCGTAATAGAGTGTAAAAGTATAATGTAACAATGCACTAATAGAAGCATATTAAATACTCCCACTGAAGCATACCGAAGCATATGAAAGCCTTTCCACAGTCATCCCTACTACTTCATCATAGAAAAATACGTAACTATCTAGATCAAAAATTGTGTATATGTCATTGTCTTGCATAATATCTGTAAAAAGTAAAATGTGATTTTTATAACCACAACTCCCCTTGAGCTTGTAATATTTGTACTTGTTTACCTATTACTACATCATATGTCATATCAATAATATAAAACATGAATATAAAACCTTCATGAGATATCCCATCAAGATAACATATGTGTGCTCCTCCTAAACATGATATGCAGGAAAAATTAATGAAGTGAGGAAGCGGGAACCATTCCGAGTTTATTTCTGCTAGAATATTCAAAAGTCTATATTTAACCTTTGTGAAACAGACTCTATTTTAACACTTTTTTTCATGTACCTATTCTCTCGAGAAAGTGATATCGATTGGAATATGCTTGGTTTTGAGTTCATAGCCTGATTTTTTAAATTATTATGGCACTAGTATTATCACATATAATGGGTATAGGTTGAAAAACTTTATTTTAATATCCTGCAATGTTTACATCATCAAAGTTATATCTTGATAAGATACAACAACATATTCTACCTCATGATGAAACATGAAAGCAATGAGCTTTATTTTTTGGTATATTGATACCAAGCGGGTCCCAAATGGAATGCTCCTCCACTAGTACTTTTCTGATCATCAACATTATAGCCAATCCACATTTGTGCTGCTTGCAGAAAATACATTTCATCTTTTGGATACCATAGACCATAATATCGAGTTCCTTGTAAGTACTTGAATAACCTCTTGACTACATGGAGATGTGGGGAAATTTGGCAAACTTCTTCCATCTCAACTACATGCACGATGTATGGACTTGTGCCTGTAAGAGTGGCGCTAATATCTAATCATAAAGATCTGTATTTTGGTTAGTTTTCTAAGTAGAACCATCATGGGAGGTAGGAAACCTGTCACATTGTCATTTGTGTGCCAGCTTGTAGTCTTCAATCATATTTCTTCAAAATGCCTTGAGAGTGCCAATGCAAAAGAAAAGATGCCATTAAATTGTAACCAGACTTCGAAGACCAAAGTATGTTAGTTCACCAAGTAAGGACATTGAAATTCTTGTTGCATGAATGACAGATATTTAGCTCATATATTCTTCATTTCTTCCAAATATGATGTCATATACGTAACAACAACTATCAAAAGTTTACCATCATCCATATTTATATATAGATTTCTATTTGCATGTAGGTTTTAACACATGCCAAAAATTATCTCTAAACAAAATATTAAAATAAAAAATAAAATAATAGCAAAGGCATAAACATAAATCATATACATAGATATTTTCCCCTGGATCCTAAGCAAGACTGCAGTTGATTTTCATTGCTGTTCTTTTTTAATGTTACAATACATATATATGCATGACGAAGCATTCATAAACCCAAATCCATCCTTTTTAGTTGAACATAATCATGATTCCATATTTTGTATCTACAAAATACCATGGACATAACCATGGTAGGCAGCCACCTAATATAAAGGGTCTAGATTTTATTTTTCTCACAGGGCACTGCACAAACCTGGTGTGGGGGGCTAAACCCCCATGCAAACCCCCGATGTCAGGCACAGCCTCCCCCTTGTGGCACCTGCCGGTGCCGACGCAATGAAGGAGACAGCACTACTTCCCTTCGCATGTGAGTCTAGTCGTGGGAAAAGAATATGCCACACACCCAATACTTGTAGACCCCTTAATGAGAAACATGTTTGTTTAATATACTGTGCGAGGCAGTGACATACCATGCACACAGAGATTTTTCAGCCATACAATTCCTTCTTGGGGTTTGCAAACAATGTTTTTATCATTACTAATATGGGCCTTCGGTGCTCAATATAATATTCTTCTTTTAGGTCCCCATTTAGGAAGTGAATATTTAACATCCTTTCAAGTAGACTATAAAATTATGAAAGCAAAATGAGAACATTCTTATGGCTTCAAGTCTAGCTACAAGTGGTATCTTCAAATTCAATTCCTTATTGTTGAGCTTACCTTGCATATGAGTCTGCTTTGTTTCTAATTACTTCTCCATTTTTGACTGGTTGTTTTTGAATACATTTTTCCCAATAACATTTTATCACAGGTCTTGGTACAGTTCCCACTTATATAGTTATTACTCTGTTGTTGTTTTCATCCATTTCTTCTTTGATTTTCACCTTCGCTGACTGATTCACATTTGTGAGGTTGATTTTAGGATAGTAAATCTGGAAGATAATGAATTCTAACAGAGATTCTTCTAGTTTGTACTCCTTTCCTTGCTTTCTTCCCTGGCATTTGAGTTCGGACAGTTTTTTAGTTACTATCTTAGAAGGATTACTTTCTAATACTTTTGTTCTTTCAGTTCCTTATTCGATGCTTCATTATGATTCTCTCTTATAGATCCTTTTATATTTTCATGGAATACATTCATCATTTCTTGTGCTTCCTTTTAGTACATGGATTAGCTCATCGATCACAACATCAATGCATTCAAGAGTCTTGCAGTATTTTATTACCGCATTATATCATGCTATTTCTAGGAGTATCCAAGAGGTGGCCATCGACTCTAGCTTCAAACTTTCCAAGCTTATCATCATTTGTTCTGGCAAAGTTTCTTCAAGGGCCTCTAAAATACCTGCAGGTTGGGCTTACCAAACATAGTTCATGAGAGTTTTATCCTTTACCTTTTACCTGAATGAGCTTTGTTGGGGATATTCACACGATTGTATGTTGTGGTCACCACAGGTATAGGGTGTTACGAAATCATCGAACATGGGTTACATCATTTATTGGATTTTTTTGTTCATTCTTCATGCCTTCTATGTTTTGTTGAGGAAATTTTAGCTATAAAGAAACTCACTTAATTGTAATAAACATTTTCTGTAAAAAGTTGAAAATCTCATTTGACATAATTTTTTCCTCTATCAGTTTAATACAGCATTTGCAATCAACTCATTCTCTATGAACTTTGTATGATTGAATTTATCCGATACTTCATCTTTTTATGTTTTAATAAGCCAATCAAGAGAACCCATTCAAGTAAAATCATCAATGAATATTGAGTATTGTTCATACTGAGGAGACTTCTTTCATGTAGGACCATACAAATCGGTATGAATAAGTTGGGTGGCTTGGCAGGCTGTGCTGACCAATTTCACCCTAGTTTTCTTGCAAATTGACATGATTTTTATATGGTACTTTCTACTATGGAGATGTTAAATAAATCCATGAAGCCTTCATTCATGCAAACATATGAATTTCTGCAGGCTTAGGTGTCCCAATATTTTGTGCAGGCAAGATTTCTTCTTATTTTCTCAAGTAACAATGTTCTGCTACCTTCAACATGGTATCATGGAGTTCTTGCATTACTTTGTTACAATATTTCCTATGCTGATTAAGGTCTGATTCTTTCATTTGAAAACAAACTCTTGCCCTTGGTCACACATCGACTAGCAAAAGTTATGTTTTAATCCTTAAACAAAAAATTTCCATATTTAACCTTTCTTTTAGTAAAACAATTCCTTTCCCTTTGATATTGCATGGAGTGGTGTTTTGAAATATTTACATTTATTTTCTTTCTTTTATTTCCATTAGGAAATAGCTTATCTTTATCACATGTCATATGTTTTGAGTATCCATATCAAATGCCACAAATTTTCTTGATATCCTACACTATAAATCAAACCACGGCTTTCTGCTCATAGTTTTATTTTTTTCCATACTGGATATTCATTTCCTTTTATTTCTGTTTTAGGGTTGGTCTCATTTTCATATGCATTTAAATTATGCATACTTTAAATTTGTATATAAAATGAAAATATGTTCATATTGGAGAGGTGAGAAGGTGTTTAGGATTATTTCTTTGATCTAATATAGTTAACATTACTTTCTTTATCTTCTCTAGTCGATAATTTCTATAAGCAGCATTGAGCAACCTTATGACCAAAATTGTGGTAAAACATTGACGTGGTAAAATTTGTGGGATAATAATACCTTTTTTTGTGAATTTTTATTTTTATTTACTTTCCTTTACTACATTGAGATAGCTTCCTACTGTTCAAAATTATTTTGATTATTCTCCATTATATCCAAAACCTGTTTTATTAGAGGAGAGAATTGTACTTTGATGATTTCTTATAGGATCTCAGAACCTTTAGAAAATCTAAGATTTATACCTTTTTTTTTTCTCAAGTACCTTTCTTAGACTTACTGTTTCTAATTCTAACTTTTCATTATGTCTCTCCATTTCAAGATTTTGTTTCTTTAGAGCTTCTTCTACTAATTTACCTTCTTATAGAATTTTTTTAAGCTGAGTTATTTCCTCAATGAGATTATCCTTTTATTCTAGGGAATCCAAAAATACATCATCAAACTCGCCAATAAAATTATTTTTAAATGCCATAAGTAATTTATATTCTTTATCATACTTACCTTCTTCACCATTTGAAATACCATCACTATCTTCGTGTGTGTAGAAATTTCTCTTGTTTTCAAACCTTCTTCTAACATTCAATTTTGTAGCATCCTTTCCTTTCTCATGGTTTTCTCTATAAGGGAATTTAGCATCATAATGACCAACTCTTCCACAAGAAAAAAAATTGAAAGGAAGCTTACCTCTAAATTTGCTAGTACCTACTTGGAGTTTCTTTACGAAATTTTCCTCTTATTCATCTCATACATATCCTGATTCCTTGAGCTCCTCCTTTTCCTTTCCTTTAGAAGTAGCTTTGGAAGAAAATTCTATCATATCCGCGTAACCCCATTTTCTCATTTCATAGGCTATTAAAATCCCATGTAGTTTTTCAATAGTAAGGTTCTTCAAATCCCACATTTCTTAAATGACAGATAATTTCAAATCGAAATTTAAGATTAGATATCTTAAGGTTTTCTCAACTAGAGATGTTTCTTTTATTTCATCACCAATATTTCTCATAGAATTAATGATCTCATATCCCCTAAGAAATAAACTTGCAATACTTTCATCATTGTGCATTATGAGAGTTTCATATTGAATTCTAAAAGTTTGACGTTTGGCACTTTTTACCTTGGTTTCACCTTCATAAATTTGGATGATCTTCTCCCATATAGCCTTTGTGGTATTTAACTGTATGACTTTGAAAAATTATGATTCTGCCAATATTCCTAACATAACATTGACCACCTTTGCATTAGTCTCATATTTTTCCTTTTTTCCTTGATCTGTGGGAATGGAGGATGGATATTGATATCATATGATCCAAGTGGTTGTAGGTAATATCTTGTTCTGAATTTTGAGAAAACAAGATTGGATCCATTGAACAATGGTGGCCTGATAGATGTGAATCCTTCTTGCTTGCTCATCTTGATTAATCTTCCTTCAAGTGATCAATATTCTTCTAGAGGACCTGATCTGATACCAATTGTTAGGAAAAATACTAGGGAGGGGGGGTGGTGAACCAATATTTTAAACTACTTAAAATTTTATTTTCTTATTCAAATTTATGTACGTGACTATTATGAAGTAAAAATGTGTTTCTACATGACTATTCACTAATTTTTTAGTTAATTTATCATATGTTTAACTTGAACAAATATATCAATACTTAATTAAACTTGAACCAATATATCAGTACTTAATTAAACATTAATTAAATAGTAACCATGTGTAGTAAGAATAGAATAAGCCATCACACACAAGAAACACATGAACACTAGGATTTTTTAGCTGGAAACCCAATGTTGGATAAAACCACCATTGTTGTTGTCCCTGTCTTATTCTTTTATTATAAAGTGAAATTTCTTACAAAATTGTACGAGAATAGATGCATACTAGTATGCAGGCACCCACCTACATAAGGCTACAACCTTCTCACATTTTCCAGCTTCTACTTGAAGGGATTTACAACCCCCTTATCCTCTCTTCTTTTGGGACCACTTTTCAAAATGTTTCAAACTGGATCCACTCCAAATATCAGACAACAATATTGAACCAAGTCATTCAATATCTAAACCAACTATAACACCAAGTCAAACATAGAAATAACTTTTTCAAACAAGCAGGCCAACTTATATCATTGTATGCCCATTCATTAGAACACCAGACCACATATTGTTCATCACTGAAACCTGATTCTATCACTGTAAACCATGTCCAAATACATATCAGAATATATACGTTATTGTTCTTACTCATACCTACATGTGTACACGTTTCCTCTAAAGAATATCCACAGACAAATCTCAAAATATTGAAAGTTGAATCTGTATTGTTGAAATTTGAAATAAGAAACATTGGAAATGGCAACTAGAAATGGAATCCAGAAAATGGCACCCAGAAATGGTACCATGTGAGGCTTCTGATTTAATTTTCCCTTAATTAAATTGGAAGAAAATTTGTAATTTCATCTCATGACAACTTTTGTTAGTTAACCGAGTCAGGAATACTTAGTTAGCCTAGGAAATTTGAGTTATAGGTCAAAGAGGAGGCATGTAGAGGAATTTCCATGATTTTAGGGGGTTCAGTTACAATTATTTGTGAGTTCTAATTATTTAACTCAATAAATTGAGTTAAAATCAGTTTAACTAGTTCTAATTGAGAGATGAGCTAGTGATAGGTCCAGTGAATTAAATATGATTTAATTCACAAGTAGTGATCAATCAGTTAACTAATAATCCACTATAATTAGTTATTTCATGTCAGTTCTAAGGAAGGACCAGTTGATACTGAGGTTAAAGGGAATATATCTATCAGTTGTACTATTATAAAATTGTACAAGTCATGCATGAGGTCATCAGGAAGGCCTTGAAGGATTGCGCAATCATTAATTGGTATTTTCCTATTTAATATGGGCTAAATTGTCCCAAGAATGCGTAAGGAAGGCATGCTAGGCAGAGGCAAGCAAAAGGTTAAATACATGACCGATTTTTCTTAGATTGCAAGCCGGATTCGAGCAGGATCAAAGTGATACAGTCAGTAGAGTGCATAAGTTTCTTAGGAAGGGAAAAAAAATTGTATTGTTTCATGATCTTGACCATATGAAACATAGAGATAGAGGGGTTTTGAGCATTTTATCTCCCCAGATACATCTTGTGTTGTGCAATTGATTATTTGTTTCTCTTTCATGTTATGTGATTGTACGATCATGTTTTGTTTCCACAAATTGTAGAAGGATTTAGTATCTTGTTTTAGTACATTACAAGATTAGTTTGAATCCCGTTGGTATATTTTCTACATGGTATCATAGCACCATGAATCATAATAGAAGAGAAAAACATAGTTTTGTCTTGAATAGGTTCAAATTTGTAGATTTATTCTTTGGTATCCAGCAAGAGATCAATATGTCTTTCAATGGATTGAGACTCGAATATGCTCTTCAGGGAAATTTGAATTACATAGCATGGGTGGAAAGGATGGAGGAAATTCTCGAGGACAATGGACTGAAATAATTCATAAACAGTGATATTCCCTAGTGCAAAACAACAAATTCTCAACTTCTTGATGCATGGAAGAAGACGGTAGAAAAGGTGAGAAGGATCTTGTTAGAAGGAGTTATAGATCATATCATCTCGAGTATCCATGGGAATGGGACTCCATATGCTATGTGGAAGGGTTTGACATATAAGTTTCAGAATAGTAGTGACCACATAAGGCTAGCACTGAAAGACAAGCTCAAAAAGATCAAGATGGAGGAGGGCGAGACGATACCCAAATACTTGACGAAGTTCACTCAATGTCAAGATGAGCTTGGAAGTGTTGGTGTGACAGTAGCCCAGGATTAATTGGTGAGCATAGTTATGAGGACTCTGTGAATGGGAGGGAGAAGCTACCAGACTGGGAGCATTTATGGTATGACTTGGTAATAGAAAAGATAAGGCGGAGCACCAGAGATGATACCTCCAAAAAAGACAAAGAACAAGATTTTTCATTGCTCAGAAAAGGAATGAAAGCTAAGTGAAATAAGTCCCAAGGTGAAGAGGGCAAGAGATACTTATCCAAGATCAAGTGTATTCACTGTCACGAGCACGATCACTATGCCTCAAATTGTCCACAGAAGAAGGCAAGCAAGAAGGAGCTTTCAGTTGCAGCGGTAGAAGTGATATATTAGCAGTTCGAGCTTGATTTTACTCTCATTTCATGCATTTAAAACACTATAATGGGATGCATTTGGTATATAGATAGCGGTGCCTCATTCCATATGACGAGGAATAGATATCTCTTCAGTGACTTGGAGGAGAAGGACCTCCAACAGAACATAGAGTTTGGAAATGACGAGAGGTATAGCGCGACCAACATAGGTACAATTACCTTTTTGATCTGAAAATGGAACTATTTTTAATGATATGCAAAGTATCCATTCTGATATAATTTAGTGTGCAAAGTGTTCTCCATGACTTGCAAGTTAAACAAAATAGTTTTGGTAATTTTTCTGAGTTTTATGTGTGAGGATTTGTTAATTAAATTTACTATTTAACATATCACAGTAGAAATACACAGCAAGTAAAATTCACCATCACATAACACATCAAATTGTTGACGCATTTCACCCATCCTGGGCTACATCTGCCGGTCCAAGGCTCCCCAATGGCATGTCCTTGCTCTATTAATTTGCTCAAAATGGTTACAAAGTGAAAAATATGCCTAAACAGGAAAAAAAAACTGTAAATTCGACTTCAGAAGATAGTAAATATCTAGAAATGGCTTTTTTTCACCTTAAACAGTGAAATACAACCCAGTACAGTGCCTTCTCCATGATGGCCCTGATGGCTCCTTCATCTTCACTGAAAAAAATATGATGTAGATCACCTCTGTTCACTCTAAAACCTATTCCAAACTCTTCATAATGCTGAAGAAATCCAAAATTGACTAAAATTTCATCTTTTTTGGTCGAAAATTGAGAGAGTTATGACTTCTACAAAAAAAATGCCCAATGTCCCCCAAAAACCCCACTAAAAGTGGGAGAACTCCAATTAACTTGACTAAAATGATGGAATCTCCTTAACTGTCGGAACCACATGCTAAATCAGTGAAGGTAATAAATTTCTTGGTTAGTTGTTGGTGCGTTCACATGCGAGAAAGCCATTAACTGTCAACTGCTGGCAGAGAAGTTTTAGTCTGCGCCCATGGTCACAGCGTGGAGGTCCTACGCAAAGGGGCTAGTCCTACGGCGCTTATCCCTTTTATTCCACCAATTCAATTGTTTAAGCGCCAGGTTCCAAGTGGTTCGTTCATGTTGCGAAAGGGCTTAAACCCGAGGGCTAGTCCAACCATCTTTCCGTCTGTTCCAAAGGTTGAACTGACAATACATTCACGAGTGCCCGACTCGTTCAACAAGCTGCACAGGTGGGTCGGTCAGGTCGCTCTGCCTGAAGTGTCAGGTCAAAGGTTCAAAACTCAAAAACCTCAAAAATTTTCCAAGTCATTCAACCATTAAGCCTGTAGCCACATGACAGCCTCCGGGCAGGCCATGTGGCACCCTCTGATAAGCTGTCAAAAACCTTATAAAAAATAATTTTTTGCATAATATATTTTTTTTTAACAAAATTTTTCACATAAGGTCAAACTAAGTCAAAGGTCCTGTTTTGGAGTTTATTGGATGATTTCAAACCTCAGTAAATTTCACATACAACCTCGGTTTTGAGAACCATTTGTGGCGCCAGAATTACAGCGATGAGACCTTTCCGGTCGTTCAGATTGCAACCATTTCTAAGCACTTCCTTTTTTGAGAAATTTTCTTAACTTGGACATGATCTCCTGATCACACCTCCCCATTGGGAAAATTTTTGACCCCAAAAGCCTTCAATTACCTATTCAGAAGATTAGGGTACAGACCCCTCACCTTTTCCACCTCCATCCATTTTTCCTTACTCGGTTTGTTTCCTTTTAGACCAATCTGAAGATAATCGACACTTCCCCTCTTCGAAGTGCATGTCCTCCTATCAAGGATAGCATCCTCTTTCAGCTCATCCAAATATTATGGCGAGAAATCCTTTATGGATGGCAGTTGAATGTCACTTTCATGATCAGCAATTAAAGGAGGTTCATACAAACGTAAATTTTCCACATTCACAACGAAATACATTTGCATATATGAAGGAAAATCTAGTTGAAAAGCATTATTTCCAACTTTTTTAAGAATCTTGAATGGACCATAATGAATAGGCTTCATATTTTTACCTTCTCCTTGCATTCTTCCCTTACTAATATGCAGCCATACCTCATCTCCTTCTTGAAACTTATGATCAACTCTGTGTTTTTCATGCCTCTCCTTGTACTTCCTTGACTTTTTTCAAGCTATTCTTGAACTTTCTGGTGTATGAGCTGAATTATTTCAATGAACATGTGAGATTTTCCAATGTCACTATGCCCATCAATGTCAACATCCTTCTCAAGAATGAAATCTAAAGGTGACTTAGGAAAATATCCAAACAAGCTTCAAAAGGTGAAGTATTTGTAGAAGAGTGCTTGGCCCGGGTGTAAGCATGCTGAATGTAATGCAAGTGCTCATCCCAAAGGTTGGGATGCTTGCTGCAATAACCTCTCAAGAGATGTACAATGGTTATGTTCACTTCCTCTGTTTGGCCATATTTTTACAAATGGAAAGCAGTACTCTTCTTCAACTTGGTGTCCATCATCTTCCATAAATTGGACCAAAAATTCCCAACAAATCTAGAATCCCTGTCACTAACAATAGAAGTAGGCAAGCTATAATGAACCCATACATGTTGAAAATATAAATCAGCAGTTTGTTCAGCAGTTATAGATTTCTTACATGGAATAAGAATACACATCTTGCTAAATCTATCAACTACTACATAAAGATAATCATGCTGCTTTCTAGACAATGGTAGACCTCCAACAAAATCCATAGAAACACTTTCCCATGGTCTATAAGGTACCAGTAATGGCGTATATAAACCAAGATTCCTATTTCTAGGCTTGATTGTAGCACGTAATGAACAACCTCTAATGAAACATGAAACACTATCTACCATGCGAGGCCAATAACAATACCTATGTAAATGTGCCACCATTTTGCTTACCCCAAAATGTCCAGCAATAAGAGAAGAATGAGCTTCTCTCATGACACTTGGTCTCTCTCCCTATGGTATACATAACTGGCCCATATGAAACAGAAAATTATTATGCAAGTGATAATCATTCTCCTCAACATGATTCCCTTCACTCAAGTTAGCATACACATCCTTAAAATCAACATCTGATGCATACTATTCTATGTAACTCTCATGTACCATAGAATCATTCTTAAGTAAAGTAGTAGCACTAATAATAGGCCTTGAAAGCATATCAGCAACTTTATTGAAAATACCATTCTTGTACCTTATTACCAAGTGAAATTGTTGTAGGAAACCCATCCATCTGAAATGTCATGACTGTTGCAACTTACTTTTCAACTGCAAGTACTGTAAAGGCTGATGGTCGGTATGAAAAACTGTCTCTTTGCCCATCAAATAGAGTTTCCACTTTTTGACGCTTTGTAATAATGAATACAACTCCTTATCATATGTAGGATAACTCACAACATCACCATTAAATTTCTCAGAATGAAATGCGATAGGCTTACCATGTTGTAAGAGAACCGCACCCATGGCGTAATCACTAGCATCGGTCTGAATCTCGAATGGCTGTCTCAAGTCCGGTAATGCAAGGACTAGAGCTGAACTTATCTTCTCTATCAAAGACTCAAAAGCTTTCTATTGCTTGCCTCCCCATTGGAAAGCACACTTCACACTTGTCAATGCATGCATAGGAGCTTCTACAGTAGAGAAGTTAGAAATAAACTTCCTCCAATACTGAGTTGCACCCAAAAAACTTCTTACCTCTATAATGGATTTGGGAGTAGGCCAATTCACAATGGATTATACCTTTGAAGGATCAATTCTGAAAGCACCTCCTCCTACCATGTGTCCCAAATAAACCAAAGAAGTCTTTCCAAATTCACACTTTGAAATTTTAAGAAATAACTGATTTTTCTTCAAAATATCCAGTACTTTCTTAACATGCATGACATGCTCTTCTCTAGTCTTGCTGAAAATTAAGATGTAATCTAAGTAGACAATAATGAAATCATCAATAAAAGGACATAAGACATCATCCATTACCGGCATGAAAGTTGCAGGTGCATTTCATAAACTAAATGGCATAACAATCCACTCAAAGAGTCCCTGTTTGGTTTTAAATGTTGTCTTCCAAATGTCACTTTATACAATTCTAACTTGATGATAACCACGACGTAAGTCTAACTTAGTGAAAAATTTAGCATCTTTCAGCTGATCTAAAAAATCATCTATCCTTGGGAGTGGGTAACGATTATTTACCGTTATTTTGTTCAATGCCCTGAAGTCCACACACATACGCCAAGTTCCATCTTTCTTAGGAATCAACACTATCGGTGACCCACATGGCGAAGTGCTTGGTCTTATGAAACATTTGTCCAACAAGTCCTTAATTTTCCTCTTTATTTCATCTTTCTCCATGATAGACATGTGGTACATGCCTATGTTAGGAATAGGACAATATTGTTTCAACTGTATTTCATGTTGAATCTCCCTTTTAGGAGGCAAACCTATCGGTTCCTGAAACATCTCATGATGTGCATCAACTACATCATATAAATCTGATTTTAACTTGGAATCACAATTTTCAAATGACTCATGATTCACATCAACCTTAGGCTTAACCATAAGAAGTACAAAACTCTTACTAGAATTCACTAGCCTTTTTACCTATCCCGCATTTACCTTTGCTATATTTGTCTTTTTGCGATGTGCTCTGACAATAAACTCCTTGCCATATTTAAAACGATGATACTTATTTTCATGGCGATGGAAGATTGCTTTCCTATCGAATAAGTAAGGACTTCCCAAAACAATTCCTAATATATCAAGCGGCACTACATCAAGTTCAACTGTGTCAATAAAGTGTGTAGTAATTGTAAAATGCAATATGCACTTCCTTGAAACTTGTAAGTTTGCATCCTTGCATATCCAACCAAGTGGATATGGCTTTGGATGTGGAATGGATTCAAGTTTAAGTTGTTTGACCAAGTCTTCTGATATGATATTTTCTTGTGACCCACTATCAAACAGTGTGTCA